>MU748716.1:32618-84233 GCA_026770625.1 Nicotiana glauca
CTTATTTATTTCACATTACTATGAAGTGCTTGAAGAAAATGAAGAAGGCCAAAGATTAAAGTGCAAGAACTGTGGAAGAGTCTTAAATTTTCGTTCAGGGTGTACCTGGGGGATTTTAAGGAGGCATATCATGTATTGCGTTGATGGTATTTATGCGCAAATTCGTCTTTAAGATTTTTCAGCAATTTGTATTATTTAAAAATTATTAGACGTATTTATGCTTCATGTTGCACTTTGTCATTAATTTATTATGCATTCTAATTTACAAGAAATTGCCTTAAACAAAAAAAAAAAACTCGGACATAAAAAAGCTCGTTAGGCCCGCGAAGCCCACGAGCCCGGCCCATTTAGCCCAGGACCATCTGGGCTTAGGCCCGTCACGGGCTGGTTCCACCCAGCAGGCCCACGAAGCCCGGGACCACCAAGCTCGGGACTGCCCGAGCCCGGGACCGCCAGGCCCGGCCCGTTTGGCCCATTTAGGCCCGGGCCCGCCTAAAAGTGCAGTCTTAGTAGGCAGTAATGAAATACATTGTTGTTGGGACATGAAAATTAACTGGGACATACCAGTAGAGAAGCAAAAAGTGCAGAAGAAAGTAGAGTAAACAAAGTCCACAACAGCACAAGTAGCAGAAAGAGGTATAGAGTTTTAAGTGAGAAGGATTTTTTGAACTCAAATTGCTTTCTCCGTTCGCGTGTGTTCAAAGAAAAGGGAGGAGAGTATTTATAGCTTCAAAAACGTGTAGAGAAATAAGGTAACAAGTACAAATATATCACAATATATGGCATGGTCACAAATCAGAATCAAATTAGTATAAGACTCCCCTTTAATCAGGGGATTCTTATTCAAACGGATGCTAATAGGATCCAAATAAGAAAAGGGGGAATAGGCCTTGTAAATAGAATGATTGTTGCCATAAAATAAGCAGTAAGGTAATACAATAGGCAATTGAGTTTAAGTATAGCGTTCAAAATTAATTTTTTTGGGAAAGATTCAGGGAGGTCAATCAAAGGAAAAAAATCAATTACCCCTTAACAGGCGAGTAAAATCAGAATTTCACAAAGGAATTTTTTTTTTAAAATTAATCACAAGTTTTGAGAATCAATCACAAAAGGAACTCAGTATATATAGATGAATGCACAAGTAATAGACACGTGAAGCCGAGTTATGGCAAAATAACAGCATATACTAGTAACTAAAAGGAAGACATTCGAAGCATGATAGTCAAGTTTCAGTGTTTAACAATAGAGAAGAAGATCAGAAACATGCAAAGAGTTGAGTGAAAACCATACGAGTTGCACAAACAATTTTAGAGAAATCGAATAGTCCCCAAAGAAACCATGGTTTTCGAAAGTCAATCGAGTTTAGAGGAGATAAGCAGATAAACAAATACACAGACTCAGAATCTCGGATAAGCCCAAAAAATTTTTAGGGTTTTCACTATGCTAACTCGGATATAGAAGAAGGTAAAAAAAAAAATAAGGCAAATCAAACGACCATTAACAAACAGACCAAAAAACTCAAACTAAATCCCAAAGACAATTAGGGTTTTTAACATGCTAACTCAGATAGAAGATAACACAAACAAAACACAGTAAAACATGTGAAGAATCAGAGAAGAGATTTGAAATAACTTAACACGAAACCCTAGTTGAAGAATAAAAAGTTTCTGAAAGAAAAAATTAAAAAATCTTCGAGAAAAATGCATAGAAGGTTCACACACACATAAATCTAGAATAGATATAAAATAAATCGAAGGAACCTTAGAGATTAGGGTTTCGTAAGAAACCCAGGTGATGAGAAAGGCTTTGGAAACCATAGATCTGAGCAGGAAAGTCGAAGATCGAACTCGAATAGCCATGACTGGCCGGACTAAGGTTGAAGATGACCGGAGAACAGTCATCGAACAAAGGCTTGGTCTGAACACTTCAGGATCTGGCAATAGGACCTTTAGAAACAAGCACGCAAAAGCCATGAGAGGCTAGTATAGGCCTCCGATGAGCCTGAGAAGCCATATATTAGGGTTTTGTTGGGAGGCGGTGGCTAGGGTTTGAGGTGAGTTGAGAGGGAGTTGAGAGAAGAGAGGATACAGAGGCGGCGTTTGAGAGAAAATGAGGTAGGGTTTTGGGGTCAGTTGAATTAAAAGAGGAAAGGGAAGAGGGGAGCCGTTGATCTAAAGGATCAAATGGGAAACGGCTGGGATAGAACGGGTTAAATGGGAAACGAGTTTGGGTATGATAGGAATAGGTATGGGTTGGGTCGGCGTATTAATTGGGCTGGGTAATTGGATTTGAAATTGGGGCTGAAATGGGATGCCAAATTGGCTAAAATTGAAATGCAATAAGGCCAAATCGTAAATAGCCTATTTCCCCTTTTAATTTTATAAAAATAGTAATACAAATTTTAAAAATGAATTAAATGTACTGGGTAAATAAGTATTATATAAATCTTAATTAAAAAATTCTGGACTAATTTTATAAACATAAAACGCCATAAATTACAAGATAGGCTATAATTGCAACTATATGCCATTTAGCTTTAAAAATACCAAATGAACTTGTAAAAATATGCGAAAATTACCTTAATTATATTTTCGTGTAAATATTAAAATAAAATGAATTATTCACCAAAATGATAATTTAAGGAATAATTATTAGATTTTGTTGTATAAAAAACAAGTAATAAGTTGGTTTTAAAAATCATTAAAAAGGCCAGAACTCTTGGGTGCGCTTATATATGCACCAATATGCTATTTTGGAAATATTCGGGTATAAAAATACTTAGGGAAAAATTGGGTATCAACAGCCAATGCGTCAGCGAACTCGTTTTGGACCATAGGGACATGCTGAAATTCTGTCTTTGTGAATCTTTTCCGTAACTCCTTTATGTGATGCAAGTAGGGGAGTATCTTAGAGTTCTTGGTTGCCCACTCTTCTCGAACTTGATCTATGAGCAAGTCTGAATCCCCGATCACTAGCAGTTCCTGAATGTTCATGTCAATGGCCATCTTGAGCCCCAGGATGCAATCTTCATGTTCATATTATTTGTGCAAGGGAACCTGAGCTTGGCGGATACCGAGTAATGCTGGCCGGTTTCTAATACTAGGACTGCTCCTATGCCAACTCCTTTGAAGTTTGCGGCTCCGTCGAAAAACAACCTCCAACCATCGTAGGATTCTACAATATCTTCTCCTACAAAGGACACTTCTTCATCAGAAAAATATATTTTCAGGGGTTCATATTCTCCGCCACCGGGATTATCGGCAAGGTGATATGCTATGGCTTGACCCTCGATTGCTTTCTGAGTCACGTAAACAACATAGAATTCACTTAGCAAGATTTTCCACTTGGCGAGCTTGCCAGTGGGCATGGGCTTCTGGAAGATGTGCTTCAGCGAGTCCATCGTTGATATGAGATAAGTAGTGTAGGAACAAAAATAATGCCTCAATTTTTGAGTTACCCAAGTCAAAGCACAACAGGTGCGCTCCAATAAATAATACCGGGCCTCGTACGGGGTGAACTTCTTACTGAGATAGTAGATTGCTTGCTCTTTCCTCCCTGTTTCATCATGTTGTCCCAAAACGCAACCGAATGCTTCATCCAAAACCGCGAGAAAAAGTAATAGAAGCCTTCGTAGCTCAGGCGGAACCAAGACTGGTGGTGTTGACAGTTATTCCTTGATTCTGTCAAAGGCTTTCTGACAATTTCTAGTCCATTTAGTAGCAGCGTCTTTCTTCAGCATTTTAAAAATGGGTTCACAAATGACTGTGGACTGAGCTATGAGTCGGCTGACATAGTTGAGTCTTCCCAAGAAACTCATTACGTCCTTCTTGTTCTTTGGCGGTGGCAATTCTTGAATGGCTTTGATTTTTGATAGGTCCAATTTTATTCCTCGACGACTCATAATGAAACCCAGTAATTTTCCAGCAGGAACCCCGAATGCACACTCGGCGGTATTCAATTTCTGATTGTACCTTCTCAGTCTGTTGAAGAACTTTCTCAAGTCTCCCATATGATCAGTGGCTTTCTTGGATTTGATGATGGCGTCGTCCATATATACTTCAATCTCCTTATGTATCATGTCGTGAAAGATAGTAGTCATGGCCCTCATATAGATGGCGCCAGCATTCTTTAACCCAAATGGCATAATTTTGTAACAATACATTCCCCACGGTGTAATAAAAGCTGTTTTCTCCGCATCTTCCTCATCCATCCATATCTAATGGTATCAGGCGAAATAATTAACAAAAGACTGCAACTCATGCTTGGCGCAGTTGTCGATAAGAATGTGTATGTTTGGCAAGGGGAAGTCATCTTTGGGACTGGCCCGGTTAAGATCCCGGTAGTCGACACAGATCCTAACCTTCCCATCCTTCTTTGATACTGGCAGGATGTTGGCTAACCATGTTGGATACTCTACTATCTTGAGAACCTTGTCTTTGACATGCTTGGTAATCTCTTCTTTGATTTTCAAACTCATTTCGGGTTTGAATTTCCTGAGCTTCTGCTTTCCCGGCGGATAGGTTGGATCTATCGGCAGTTTGTGAGCTACAATGGATGTGCTGAGACCGGTCATATCATCATACGACCAGGTGAATATGTCTTCATATTCCTTTAAAAATTTCGTATATTCTTCCTTTTCTGATGGCGACAAGTGAACACTGATGCGAATTTCTTTGACATTTTGCGTATCTCACAAATTAATGACCTCAGTTTCTTCCAGGTTGGACTTAGGTATATTCTCAAAATTCTCAATGACTCTAAACAAGTCCTAAATGCCTCAATTATTGATAAAACAAGACGAATCTAAAACGACTCTAAACAATTTAAAGTAAAATGTCACTAGTGGCCATTGGCCTTATTACATCATTAAAGCAAAATAAAAGACTCCTAACTACTTGGTCCCAGAAGGACCTTCCCCAGATTTGGCATATTTGTCTCATTCGAACAGCTTCACTAGCTGGCGTAGTACTAGAAGCAAATAAGCTCAGGCTAGATGTCCGCCTGCATTTCCTTTAGCGTTTTGACAGTCTTCAATCCTCTTGATTAAATTTCCTTCCAGCTCTACTAGACCCCGCTCCAAATACCCTAATCGATTGTTGGCGTTGACAATAATATCTTTCCACTAATTTTGCAGCCTTGGGTAAATGTTGGTTACCATGCCAAATCTGGGGACTTCGTGCCTCATTTCTGCAAAATAAAGTGTTAGGCCCTTACCCCCACCAGACTCGACTATTTAAACCAATAATTGGCATAGCAAGCACTTAAGTTCTACAAATAAATGCACAAAATATGGAGGCGTCCGTTTGGGTTTCAAGGAAACCTGAGGGACTTTGGACAAGGCTCTCTTAATGAGCCATTATGTGGACAAAATAACTGACTCGGCTAGGTTTGGCCATGATTCATGTACAGTTTAAATGGAGTAAGGTTTCTATTGGGGTATTAGAAAGGTACCCTTGAGCGAACAACTTTAGAGGGAAAAGCGCGGAACCGTTGACTGCACCACTGATCAACTGGTTTCACCGCAAATACGCCTTTGCCAAATTTAAGGGGTGATAGTATTGGAAGCTCGCAACCACTCATTATAAGCGTTGTTATAGTATTTGTTTGGCAGGAGTGGAATATGATGTTGAAGATGCAGTTTACAAGAATGAAACAAATTGATATGTATTTTCACGTTCATACAATAAAGTTTACAATGATTGCTCAAAATTACAACAATGACGGAAAAACGGTAAGCGAAAGTAATTAAAGAAAAAGGTACAAAAGAAACGAGTCAGTTTCAGATAAAGGCATTAAACAAAAGCAGTAAAAGAAAGCAATAAAGTTACATTTAGCATGCAATGGTAGAAGCTTAAAGAATCCCCAGCAGAGTCGCTATGTTGTCGACGCCCCCCTTTTTTCCTCTTAAAAAGCGAAATCGGGTCTACGACATTTTGGGAAGACAACTTTATTCCTTTTTGGGAATTGGGTTTTGGATTTTTGGAGAGTCGCCACCTAATGATTATAGTGCATTAGGACACTTTTAAAAGAATTTGAGATGAAAACCAGAGTTTGGGTAAGGGCTAGAAATTATCTCGAGGGGAAGGTGTTAGGCACCCCTCAAGATCCACTAGTGTGGTTCCCGGCCATGCTACAATCGTGACTTTAAATGCAAATGAACAAATAAAGAAGTTTTGAAAATACGAGAAAACGTTACAAATAAGAAACACAAAAGGATTTATAGATGCTGAAATTTGGAAGGAAAACAGTTATTTGTGATTAAAGAAGAGGTACGCATAGTGTTATCGTGTAGTCATCATCTCCATGTCTACCTTTCCCACCCCATTAAGGTATTAAAGCGCAGAATGGTATCGTTAACTTATTGCATGCTATTACCCGTCCCAGTCCTATCAGTCCTGGAGGCAAATGGACTACTAATCCTAAAGGGAAAGGGGTTTGGGGCTTCAGAAGTTTGAAAGGATTAAAATGCTAAGGCGTCAACCAAAACAAGTAATTGCAAATAGAAGGGGAAACAGACAAGCAAGCAGGGCTCAAATATGCCTCCATAAATCATCGAAATCACAAAGTTTAGCATGTCTTTCACGTACTGATTTTTGGTCTTATTTAAATACAGCAATGAGTGGACTGGTTCAACGCATATTTTTAGGCAAAAAGTATACATTAGGCATACTCGAATGTAGTTGTTTGAAACTGATATGGTTGACCTAAGTGTTGATTAGAACTAGGCGTGTATATATACTGATTTTAGAAACAAATGTGCAAACTAACAGGGGTTACCGATTTTAGCGAGACAATATAAGTTTAACATCTAGTATTATCTCTATTTAGATTCTAAATTTCCTATAGGCATGCTTTCTATATGAATAATGATTTGGACACCTTTTATATGTTGACAGAAGTTCTATAAACACGGTATCTATATGCAGCTTTTGTTATCAGACCTACAAATGGTTTGCCTAGTGATGTTTATAGATGCAGAATGCAGCAGTTTATAGACCATGTTTTTATATAAATTTGCGGAACAATTAGAAGTTAACCTATAGGCAGGATATCTATGTGCATTTGCAGAAATTAAAGGTTAAACCTATAGGCATGATTTCTAGGTGTATATGCAGAAATAAAAAGTTTAAACCTATAGGCAGGATTTCTAGGTGGATATGCAGAAATAAAAAGTTTAAACCTTTAGGCAGGATTTCTAGGTGTATATGCAGAAATAAAAAGTTTAAACCTATAGGCAGGATTTCTACCCTTGATGCGTAAAAATAAATCCCATCCCCCCTATTTACTAAGTTCCCCGAGTTTGTACAAGATATTACAACCCAAAAGAAATAAACTGGAATTAAAAAAAACATCAGAAATCCTCAGCTACGTACAAGCAGCCTAATCCAGACTTAAGGCCTAATAATATGAGATTGAGCCACTTCCGATATAGAAATTCCAAGCCTTCTCTTATATAATGTGTTTTAGTGATCCAAGGGACTTTAGAAACCCCAGGCAGTGCATACACCCAAGATATTAATCAGAAATTGAGTTGTGCAGTGTGGAACGGCCAGCCCTTATGTGTCCAAGTTCATAGGGAGCTCAAGGGTCCCACGGTAAGGCTCACACAAGAGGGGCGGAACTTAAGTTCTAAGAATTGAGTGTAGGTGTAATAGGAAGGCGTAGGGGCTACCCAGGCAGGCTGGTGGTCATGTCTAGCCACAAGATAGACTGGCACATCCCTGACCTATCCTGTTGATCAAGCATTTAGAGAGTAAAGACCTACTGGAGGTCAAGCCATGGCCTGAACAATAATCAGGAGTATTGGCAGGCCAAGGCTGTTACTCAGCATACACACAATAAGGGAATGGGGATGGGGAATTGACAAAGCTTAGGGCCCCGAAGGGTCCAGTTCATATCTATGGACAATGATTTCAGACATTGTCATGTTTCTGAATCATAACTTTAAGCATAAAAGGGATATGAGGGTTTGGGATCCATAAAGCATCAAACAAATAACCAACAACTGACAGGATGTACACATAAATTAAACATTGAATTTCAAGGGAAAGTGACATGTTACAGCATACTAGAAACACATGTAAACTAAAGAAAACATGGTCAGAAGTAGACATGAATGAAGCATGTTGTTGATGAAGCTTGAAAATTAACTAGAACATACCAGTAGATAATCAAAAGTGTAGAAAAAGGTAGATCAAACAAATGTCCACAGTAGCACAAGTAGCAGAAAGAGAGAAAGAGTTTTTAAGTGTAAGAGAGTGATTTTTGAACTCAGATTACTCGTCTGTTTTCTTCTGTTCAAAGAAAAGGGGGGAGAGTATTAATAGCTTTGAAAACGTGTAGAGAAATAAGGTAATAATCACAAATCTAACACAAATATAGGCATGGTCACAAATCAGAATCAATTAGTATAAGATTCCCCTTTAATCAGGGGATTCTTATTTGAACGGATACTAACAGGATCCAACATAAGGAAAGGAGAATCAGTCTTGTAAGCAGAATGGCTGTTGCCATAAAAGAAATAGTAAAGTCATACAATATGGAATTAAGTCTAAGTACAGGATTTGAAGCTATTTTTTGGAAAGATTCAGTGAGGCCAATCAAAGAAAAAGAATCAATTAGACTTTGACAGGATAGTAAAATCAGAATCTCAAGGAAGGAAAAGTTTTTAAAATCAATTTCAAGTTAAATAAATAACAGGAGGAACTCAGTATATAATGCACACACAAATAGCATACATGTGAGGCTAAGCTATACAACAGTATCAGAGAGCAGACATTCAAAACATGCTAGTTAGGCTTAAGTGAGTAATAGAGAGAGGATTCAAAAACATGCCGAAAGTCGAGTGAGAATCATAAGCGTAGAACATATAGAGTAAAGAAATGTTGAAACAAGGAATCTATTTGAATAATGCACAAACAAGCTCGCAGGACTTTGAATAGCCTCCCAAAGAGACTCGGGTTTTTCAAATCAGTTGAGTTTAGAGACGACAAATAGGTGAAACAGCAAACAATTTCAAAGCTCAAGCGAAACCCCCTAAAATTAGGGTTTTAACTATTAATCAGTAAACCAAACAGATAGGCTCAGGAACTCAAGTAAATCCCCAAAATTAGGGTTTTTAACATCACATAAACCTAGAGATGATATGCGTATGAATCGAATGAAACCTTAACAAACAGACTCAAATAAAAATCACAAAATTAGGGATTTTCAACGTGCTTACTCAGATAAGGGAAACAACCCAGCAAAGTACAGAAACGTACCAAGAGCAGGGGGGGAGAATTGAAATAATTTAACATAAAACCATAATTTAAAGAACAAAGAGTTTTGAAAGAAAAAATTTGGGAAACCTTGAGAAATATGCTCAGAAAGTTCAAACACACATAGATCTAGGCATATTTGAGAATAAATCGAAGGAACCTTAGAGCTAGAGTTTCATAAGAAACCCAGGTGATCAGAAAGGCTTTGGAAACAATCGATCTGAGCGAGATAGTCGGAGATCGAACTCGAATGGCCATGGTTGGACGGACAGAGGTTGAAGATGACTGGAGAATAGCCATCGAGCAGAGCTTGGTCGAGTTCCCTTCAAGATCCGGTTATAGGACATCAAAGATGAGCCCATAGAAGCCATAGGAGGCTGGTGCAGGGCTCCGATGAGTCTAGGGAGCCATGGATTAGGGTTTCGATGGGAGGCGGCAGCTAAGGTTTTGAGAGAGCTCAAGACACGAGAGCGTTTGAGGGCGGTGGATTGGGAAAATGAGATAGGGTTAGGCGGTCGAGTGAATTAAAAAAGGTAAGAAGTAACAGTGGCCGTTGATCTAAATGATCAATGGCCGGGATTTAAAAGGGATATGGGTTGGGTCGGTTGAACATGTACTGGGTCAGGTCGGCATTCTAATTGGGCTGGGTAATTGGGTTTCAAATTGGGGCTAAAATGAAGTGCCAAATTGGCTATAATTGAAATGCAATAAAGGCCAAATCGTAAATAGCCAATTTTCCTCCTTTGATTTTTATAAAATAGTAGTACAGATTTTAAAAACAAATTAAATGTACTGGGTAAATAAGTATTATATAAATATTAATTAAAAAATGCTGGAAATAATTTTATAAAAGCAAAATGTCATAAATTACAAAATAGGCTATAATTGCAATTATATGCAATTTAGCTTTAAAATACCAAAACAATTTGTAAAAAATATGCAAAAATTGATTTAATTATATTTAGGTGTAAATGTGAGAGATAAAATGAATTATTCACCAAAATGATAATTTTGGGAATAATTATTGGATTTTGTTGTGTAAAAATAGGCAATAAATTGGTTTTAAAAATCATCAAAAATGTCAAAACTCTTGAATGTGCTTATATATGCACCAATATGTTATTTTGGAAATATTTGGGTATAAAAAATACTTAGGAAAAAATTGGGTATCAACACATAGTGCCCATGATTGGTGCTGAGATCTACCTAGCTTTGGAGAACTGTCAACGAGGGGCAAGTCACTTTGAGGGTTGCAACTTACTACTCCAACTCTGGCTTATAGAACATCTCCAAAAGGGTCGATATCGTCAAGATCTTCCACGAAGGCCGTGGAATGATCATATAGCCTTTCACCATCCCAAGAGAATGAACTATATGCCTGACATGTTTTCTCAGCCGGAGGATGCTCGAGGATGGGTAGAGTTGTTTGAAAACTTGAAAGAAGACAAGGTGCAGTGGATGTTCGAATGGTTCCCCACTGGAGAATTCATCATCCGCTCTCAGGATGCTCCATTCCTTATACTCATTGGTCTGAGGGGAACTTATCCCTATGTCCCTCTCCGAGTCATGAGGCAGGGGGGGAGAAAACAAGTCGTACCAAAGGTCAAAAAGATGAGTCATTTCAGGGCTGATTTCCAAGATGGCGATAGCCCATACAAATGTCAAGCTCAAAACATGTGGAACAAAAAGATCATCTTGGAAAAGGATTCCATAGAGCCTGACAGATATCATGCCGGCTACGCCCTATACTATCCCGGTTGCCTAGAAGAAGATTATGCTGGGTTAGGATAGCCCAGGTCTGTTCGAGGTCACAGGGTCATTGATGAGAGGGCAGAAATATAGGTTAAATACAACTAGTTGCGCAAGAGGATCAAGGAGTGCGAGAGTGAACATCAGGAAATTCAAGAAGCAAATCAAAAGTTGATCGAGGAATGGAAGGATATGGATGTCAGCTCCAACAAACGTCTAGGACATTTGGAGCGAGGCATGGTAGAGCTGGAAGGGAAATTCATCCAGAGGATCGAGAATTGCCAAAATGCCGAGGGAAGTGAAGAAGGACATTTGGCCAGGGCTTATCTACTGTTGGGACTGCTTGAGCTGGTGAAGCTGTTCGATGGAGCCAAAGATTCCGAGTTTGGGGAAGGTCCTTCTGGTACCAAATAGTTAGGAGTCTCTTTTATTTTTCGTTTTTGAATGTAATAAGGCCAATGGCCATTAGTGACGTTTTTACTTTAATGCAATTTTAGTGTCGTTTTGGGGTTCGTCTTATTTTTATCAATAAAATTAGGCATTTAGCATTATAAGTTCTTCAAATCAACTTGTCGCTAGGCCTACCTCGGGCACAACGAGGCACCCAATTTAGGACACGAGTTATATTCTTATACTATGTGTTTAAATACTGCAATATTTTTTCTCAGAATCCTTACTAACTTATTACCTTTTTGTTTTAATTTTTATTTTATTCCCCTCCCCAAAAGGTTAGTTCGTGCACTTTGGCATCATCATCCTACTCCACAAGATCTAAGGGCCCTCCACCTCCTCGTCCTCCAAGTCCTATCAGAAACAAGAACAGAGCAAAAATGGAAGACTTGAACAATGTCAGGAAAGAGAACTCAGTTAAAAGGGTAGAGGTTCCTCAGGGTGTTCAGGTGTCCAAAGAAAGTGCCGCCCAACTCGAACATAAGTTACTGAAATTTCAAGAAGAACTGGACCAAGTTCGGAACTTGGAAAGCTTATCATAATCCCTCACTACCCCAGACGTCAACTTCCCCAGTACTCAAAATCCTATACCTCCACCGAACATCCCGAAACCACAGAACAAACCCGCTAGTCATCAAAATTGAAACATATGTCACGACAACACTCCACTCCTCATCCCTGAACCACCAAATGAGCATCCCCACCACACTCCCATCTATATGGAAACCATGCCACAATATACTCAACCTATTACAAACACACCGGAGTCTGATGACAAAGACTCTATCATCAAAAACCTAGCTGCCGAGCTCAAGAAACTGCCTAGCCGAGTCCAGGGTGTTGAAGGAAACAAATGCATTGAAGGGATGAATTATGAGGATCTTTGCATTCAGCCAGACGTCGAACTTCCCGAGGGGTACAAACCTCATATGTTTGAGATGTTTGATGGTTCAGGAGATCCTAGAGTCCATTTGAGGACATACTGTGATAAACTAGTCGGTGTTGGAAGAGATGAAAAGATTCGCATGAAGCTCTTCATGAGAAGTTTGAAAGGCGATGCACTATCTTGGTACATCAGCCAGGATCCCAAGAAGTTGACAAGCTAGGTAGGAATGGCGTCCGATTTCATGGACAAGTTCAAATTCAATACAAAAAATGCACCAGATGTCTTCTACATCCAGAATCTGAAAAAGAAACCTACTGAGACATTCTACGAGTATGCTACTCGATGGAGATCCGAGGCTAACCTTAGAAGAAGAATAGATGACCAAATTTTTCATCTGAGATCAGGATCCACAGTATTATGAGAGGCTAATGCTGGTAGAGGGGCCGAACTTCTCCGACATCATCAAGCTAGGAGAAAGGATATTGAGGAAGGCATTAAAAGCGGTATGGTCACTAATTTCGAGGCATTGCAGGCTACTAACAAAGCCCTAAAATCGGGTGGCACGTCCAAGAAAAAGGATATGAGTGCTGTGATGGTCGCGCAGAGAAACAAGTCCCCAGCAAAATACAAAGACTACTTGGTACCCCCCCCACATACCAGCCTATCCCCAATTACCAAGCACCTCCGCCCTCTTACCAAATTCTATCACCTGCTTACCAATCATCTCCATCCCCTACATATCAACCTACCTCACCAAGATATTCCCAACCTGCACCCGTCTACCAAGCCTATAATGCTCACTACCAATTACCTCCCGCCCGCCAAAACTTCCCCAGGCCACGCCCTAACTTCGACCGTAGACCTGCCAAATGATACACTGCCATCGCCGAGCCAATCGACCAACTATATGAAAGACTTAAATCAGCCGGTTACGTCACCCCAATCTTGCCATAACTCCAGAAAATCCTTCCCAATTGGTCAATCCAAACAAAACCCGTGCATACCATTCCGGCATGAAAGGGCATACCATTGATGCGTGCCAATCTCTGAAAGACAAAATCCAAGCCCTAATTAACAACAAAATCATCATGTCAAAGAAACCTGCTCCTAATGTTCACAACAATCCCTTGCCTGATCGTAAGGGTGGTGGTGTGCATATGATCGAAGTAGAAGATGATTGGGACCCAAAGGTTCAATTAGATTGATTGCTGAAGCTGACGAGCCCAAGAAGCCAACAGTCACACTAAATACAATTGAAGTCTAGATCCAGCCCTCTGGGGATGCTAAAGTAAACATCTCCGTGCCTCTCGAGCTTGAAACACCGTCATCCGCGAGGATTTCAGAGCCAATTAATGTGGAGTTTGGGTCTCCAAAAGCACCTGTACCATTCGAAGTTACTGTGATGCCTCCCAAGACGAGAGTGCCCATTCCTATAGCAATGTTAGCTATAACGCCATTCCATACACAGGCCATTCCTTGGGATTATACCGCCGAGGCAAGAAGGAAGGGAAAAACTAGGGCTGGAGAAGCAATTGCAGTGTAGGTTATGACCAGGACTGGCAGAATTTATACTCCGGAGCACTTAGTTGAATCAAGTAAGCAGGCCTCTGGATGGCCTATTGAAACTGGGCCTAATTTCTGGCGAAAGATACAGGCAAAAGAATACTCAGTTGTGGACCAATTAAATAAAACACCAGCGCAGATGTCAATTCTAGCTCTGCTGTAAAGCTTCGAGACACATAAGAATGCCCTGATGAAGATACTGAGTGAAGCATACGTACCCAACAATATAATTGGAGGAGAGATGGCGAATATGGTCGGGCAGTTATTGGAGAGTCGTAAAATCACTTTCCATTAGGATGAGTTGCCCCTTGAAGGTTTAATCCACAACAAGGCATTGCACATCACTGTGCAATACGAAGACTATTTCATCCCCAGGACTTTGATCGATGAAGGATCCAGCCTTAACATCTGTCCATTGGTGACCCGCAGAACATTAGGGAAAAGTTTGCATGAAATCAAGGATGGGGCTATCAATTTCAAAGCTTTTGATGCTTCCCAAAGGTCCACCATTGGGGAGATCAGTTTATGTCTGCAAATGGGACCAACTTGGTTCGATGTTGATTTTCAAGTAATATACATCCCAGCATCATACAACTTACTATTAGGACGACCTTGGATCCACGCCGCTGGAGCTATAGCATCAACCCTACACCAGGCAGTAAAATTTGAATGGAAACACCAAGAGGTGATTATTCATGGTGACGGGAGTAACCCCATATACAGTCGCCAAACCATCCCAGCAATTGAAGGAAGAAGTAAACTAGGAGGAAAAACCTACCACCAAATTGAACGAGTCAACGTCGTGGTCAGAGATAAGTGGTGGGATAACAAGATAGAAAGCATCCTAAATTGGAGCGTGTATGAACCTGGCAAAGGGTTCGGCAAGAACCTCCAGGGAATCACCAAGCCTATCAAACTGAAGAAACATGGCACCACTTTCGGGTTAGGGTATGGATATACTTGGCAAGAATTCAGGAACTGGTTGCCACCATGGTGCGGCCCTTACTACCCGCTGGAGCACCTAATACCCCGCCTGGAGCAGACTTTCTAGCCAGCAGACATCCTATATCAGTCAAAGGAAGATGAAACATTGGCAGCAATGAAGAAGATATTCTTAGAAGACGACGATATGGACTGTCACATCATTCTCGAGGAGGAAGGGGAGGAAGACCCTTCTATACAAGCTGTGAGCCGAGGAGTGCGCCTCCACAATTGGTCCACCAGAACCACCAAGGCTCGAAAAGCTTCGGGGTAGCAAGGCTGAACAAAGTACTATGCATTATTTTTACTTTTCATTAGTTGATTTCCCTTCAGTATTATCTTTAAATTTTGAAAAAGAGCTCCGATGTTCAAAACAATTTTGGGATTTATCAAAGTATTTCAGTTTCTTATAAGTCTCGCTCTTATTGTTTTTCTCTGCTATTTACTTTATTTTACACAGCATTACTATTACTTATCTTGATGAACCAACGAATGTGACATGCGATGAGGTAACGCGAAAAATGAATATGGACTCGGAAGAGGATGAGATACCAGAAGAGATGATAAAAGAGGTCGAGGACTTTGAGAATAGACCTAAGTCTAACCTGGACGAAACTGAGATCGTCAACCTAGGAATACAGAGAATGTCAAGGAAACGTGCATCAGTGTTCGCTTGTCACTATCAGAAAAGGAAGAGTACACAGAATTCTTAAAAGAATATGATGACATATTTGCCTGGTCATATGATGATATGACCGGTCTCAGTACATCTATTATAGCTCAAAAATAGGCCAACATTATTCGATGTCTGCCAAACTCAGGTTCTCGTGCACCAACAACATGGCCGAGTAAGAAGCCTGCATCTTAGGGCTCAAGCTGAACATTGACATGAACGCTCAGGAGTTACTAATGATCGGAGATTTTGACTTGTTCATACATCAGGTTCGAGAAGAGTGAGCAACCAAGAACTCCAAGATACTCCCATACTTGCATCATGTACAGGAGTTGAGGAAGAGGTTTACAAAGACAGAATTTCGGCATGTCCCCAAAGTTCAGAATGAGTTCGCCGATGCATTGGCCACTCTATCATCTATGATTCAGCATCCAGATAAGAACTTCATCAACCCTATCCAGGTAAAAATCCATGATCAACCCGCTTACTATGCTCATGTCGAGGAAGAAGCAGATGGAAAACCATGGTTTCATGACATTAAGAAATATCTGTCAATAGGAGAATATCCAGAACTTGCAAACACTACCCAGAAGCGCACACTGCGGAGGTTATCCAATCACTTCTTTCACAGCAGAGGAATCCTGTATAGGAGGACTCCCGATTTGGGATTACTAAGGTGTGTCGAAGCAAAGGAAGCATCAAGGTTATTAGAAGAAGTTCATGCAGGGACATGTGGTCCGCATATGAATGGTTTTCTTAGCCAAGAAAATACTCCGGGCCGGTTATTTCTGGATGACTATGGAGACAGACTGCATCCAGTATGTTCAAAAATGCCATCGTTGCTAGATTCATACAGACATGATAAAGGTGCCTCCTAACGAGCTCAATACAACAAGCTCACCATGGCTGTTCGCCGCTTGGGGGATGGATGTCATTGGACCTATCGAGCCTGCCGCATCAAATGGGCATAGGTTCATTCTAGTAGCGATCGATTATTTTACCAAATAGGTCGAGGCAGCATCATATAAGGTGGTAACCAAGAAGGTTGTGACAGACTTTGTCTATGACCGTATCATTTGCTGGTTCGGCATCCCAGAGTCAATCATCACTGATAATGGTTCCAATATCAACAGTGATCTGGCAAAAGTAATGTGTGAGATCTTCAAGATCAAGCACAAGAATTCTACTGCCTACAGACCTTAAATGAATGGAGCTATAGAAGCGGCCAATAAGGACATCAAGAAGATACTGAGGAAAATGATAGAAAACCACAAGCAGTGGCATGAGAAGCTATCATTTGCTTTATTAGAATACCGTACCATAGTCTGCACATCAACTAGGGAAACTACTTATATGCTGGTTTATGGTACCGAGGCAGTCATCCCAGCCGAAGTAGAGATTCCCTACCTGAGGATTATGCAGGAAGTGGAACTTGAAGATGGAGAATGAGTAAAAAGTTGCTATGAGCAGTTAGCCCTTATAGACGGGAAAAGACTGAATGCAGTTTGCCATGGTCAATTGTATCAGAACAGGATGTCCAGAGCCTTCAACCAAAGAGTCAAGTCGAGACAATTCACACCGAGGCAACTGGTGTTGAAGAAAATTTTTCCGCATCAGGATGAGGCCAAAGGAGAGTTCTCTCCTAACTGGCAAGGCCCGTACAAAGTTCACCGGGTTCAAACAGGAGGAGCCCTCATACTTGCAGAAATAGACAGAGAAGTTTGGCCAAAACTAATCAATTCAGATGCAGTCAAATGCTATTATGTGTAATCATTATAATTTCTGTATGATGTAATTTGAACTACGCCTGACTTGATTCCTGTTTAAGAGGGGATACGTAGGCAGCCCTATGGGTTCTATCACAATTCGATAAAATTCTCATCCCCCCCGATATTGGAAACTGGGGCAGAATTTTGAGGAGCCTCAAAATTCTGAAGTTGACTTTCTGTCATTCATCGCACGCAAACGTCAAAAACACCAGCCCAGTAAACTGGGGTAGAATTTTGAGGAGGACCCTTAAAATTTCGAAGCAAAAGTGGTCGCAATATCTTGAACCGTGTCACAGTCATCGGTTCATCTAAAGGAAAATCGTTTTATATTTATTATATGTTTACATCATATTTTTGAAAGTTATGCATGGCTACTATCAGAATCGCTTTGTTTAGCAACGCTACCCTAATGAAAACAAGAGCCGAGTAGGACGAGCGCAGTCCACGAGAAGACAAAATAACCTTCCCCCTTGACAAAACTCGCGATCTTTCTTTGAATGCAGGCACCCCAAAATATAGAACAATCAGATCTGGTTACATACTCGTATTTTGCAGAAGTACAACTCTCAGAATCATCGCTCACTTACAAGTGCTATTCACACATGACCTCCCCAATAGTCATAATACAACTAACTATCTGTTGTTACCTCTCAGCTAAGAGATTTCGTTACTCTTCACCTTTATTTATTGCATTGCATAAGGCTACTTTTTTGCCATCCGATACTAAGCACTATCTCCATCTTCCATTTCCTTGCATTGCATAAGGCTACTTTTTTGCCTTCCGAGACTAAGCACTGTCTCCATCTTGCATTTCCTTGCATTACATAAGGCTACTTTTCTGCTTTTCGAGACTAAGCATTGTCTCCATCTTGCATTTCCTAGCACTGCATAAGGCTACTTTTCTGCCTTCCGAGACTAAGCACCATCTCCATCTTGCATTTCCTTGCATTACATAAGGCTACTTTTCTGCCTTTTGAGGTTAAGCTCTACCTCCATCCCGCATTTTCTTTCATTGCATAAGGCTACTTTTCCGCCTTCCGAGCTAAGCACTGTCTCCATCCCACATTTCTTTGCATTGCATAAGGCTACTTTTCTGCCTTCCGAGACTAAGCACTGTCTCCATCCTGCATTTCTTTGCATTGCATAAGGCTACTTTTCTGCCTTCTGAGACTAAGCACTGTCTCCATCCTGCATGGCTGAAATATAGCCACCTATTATTTGCATCGGCTGAAATACCGCCAGCCTTATTTAAATCTTGCAGGGTTGAAACATCGCCAATTTTGTTTAAATCCCTCATATCGGCTGAAAGATCGCCAACTGCATTCAAATTGCTACATCGGCTGAAAGATCGCCAGATTATATTTAAATCTCTGTCAGCTGAAATATCTCCATTTGTTTTTATGCTTTATATCGGCTGAAACATCGCCAACCTTATTTAACTCTCTATACCGGCTAAGAGATCTCCAGTTTATATTTAAACCTCTGTCGGCTGAAATATCGCCATTTGTATTTATACTTTATATCGGCTGAAACATCGCCAACCTTATTTAACTCTCTATACCAGCTGAAAGATCGCAAGTTTATATTTAAACCTCTGTCGGCTGAAATATCGCCATCTATATTAATGCTTTACATCGGCCGAAATACCGCCAAATCCTGCATCTCATGGGCTGAAATATAGCCAAACTATCCAAGGGCATCATTGTTCGGAGGCATCATTCTCATAGCCTGAGAACGCCATGCCATGGCCTGAGGACCCCGCTTTATATTCCGTACATCATTATTCAAAGTCATCATGGTTCGGAGGCACCATTGTCATAGCCCGAGAAAGTCATTTCATAGCCTGCGAATCCTTTAGTATTCACTTCATGGCCCAGGATGTCATGGTCTGAGGACGTCATCCTAACCGTCCAATGACAGCATTCATTGTCCAATGGGAACTTACATCACGTTTATATTCTACACGATATGCTTGTATTACTCAATTTCAGGTACATCAGCTGGCAATGACCATTACAGCAGGAGCGATCTCGCTCCAGTTCTTGTATCCCATCAGTCCCTGACCATCCTTCCCAACCTAAATATTGCGTCCGTCTTTTTCAAAACCTCCATCGGCATATTTCGTCGATGTATCCCGGACTATATATGACATGATTCCTGTGAGACCAGGGATATGTAGGTAGCTCAGGAACCGGAGCTCGGTCAAAACCTTTGCAAGTCGTTTCTCTCGGTCAAAATTGGTCATAATATCTTTACCCGACAACTCTTTCATCATTCCCGGGTAAAGAGGGGCAGCTGTTGATGCCCAATTTTTTTCTATCTATTTTTATACTCAAAATATTCTCAAAATAGCATGTACATGCACATATAAGTATGCCCAAGAATATTTGACATTTTTTCTAATCTTTTAAAGCTTCTAAATTATTTTATTATTTGTTTTAATAGTTCAAAATCCAATAATTATTCCCAAAAAACTATCATTTTGGTGAGTAATTTATTTCATCCTCATATTTACATCGCAATGTAATTAAGGTAATTTTTGCATATTTGTTTTAAATCTATTTGATATTTTAAGCTAAAATTGCAATTATAGCCTATATTGCGATTAATAGCATCTTACAATTATAAAATTGCTCCTAGTATTTTTAAATTAACAATTATATATTATTAACAAATTTAGTGCTTTTAATTTGTTTTAAAAATTATTTTAACTATTTTAATTTAATGAAAAAGAGGAAAATTGGCAATTTAACATATAGCCCATTTACATTTTAATTATAGCCACATTACAGCCCTAATTTAAACCCAATTTCAACCGCCCCAATTCTAAAATCAACCCAACCCCTGACCCAATTAAAATACCCAATCGGACATCAACGGCTCAAATTAAACTTTTCCTTTTTAATTTACCAATTACCCCTAACCCTAATTCAATTCTCTCTACCTGCCGCCCTTGAATCCCTTTCCTCTCCCATTCTCTCTACAAACCCTAGTCGCCGCCACCCATGCTAACCCTAATACCTACAATTCTCGCCGGTTTCCATGGCTTATCCGGCCTGGAAGCTCTCATACTCACCCTCTATCACTCCTGTGTGCTTGGTATTCTAAGGTTTGAGGCTAAACCTCAAAGGTCTCCACCCAGACCTCCACCAACTTGAGGTTTACGGCCATCTCCGACATGGCTCCGGCACATCTTAACCTCCTGAGCCTGTTTCTAGTCTTATCCGACTTAGATTGGACATTTTCGAAGCCTTTATCATTCTAGGGTTCATCTTTAACCCTAACTATCGAGGTTCTTTTTCGATTATCTCTAGATCTGTGTGTATTCATGCTTTATCTTGAGTTTTTAAGAAGTTTCCCCAACTTTTCTTTAAAGGATTTTTACTCTCAAAGTCGTTTCTTTCTGATTTAGGGTTTCAGAAAAATGTTTAAAGGTTCTCCAACTTTCTTCTCCCTTTCTTGTGTATGTTTAAGTTCTTATGCTTTCTTTTATACATGTCCAGGCTATGTTTTCTATATCTTGTTCCTTTTTCTTTTCTACCATGTTTCCAGGCTATGTTTTCACATGCTATGTTTCTTTGTTGTGTTTCACATGATATGTTCTGCTAATTTCCTTCCACTATGATTTGATACACTTCGCCTATTGTATTTTCCATCCATGTTCTTAAAGTTTCCTTACTATGCCTTCTTAAGCATATTTTCCTCTATTGTCTCTTATTGTGTTTCAAATTAATTCCCCTACTCTATTTGCATTGAACCTTCTACTATATCTTTTTGTTTCTCTTCTTTGCATTTGGTTCAAGTTGAAAAACCTAGGATTTGGGGTTTTTGATGAGTGTGGTCTTGTGTGTTTGGACTAGGGTTCAATTCGAGCCCTGGACTCTCTCAAACTCACTATTGGATACATGTAATAAGTTTGAATCCTTTTGTGTATGATTTCTTCGGATTGGCATAACCATCCCTTTTATATGTTGATTAAAATCTTTTCTTCGAACATGTGTTTGGATCAGAATCCATTTTGGTAGGGGTTAATTGATTGTTACTGATTCTTAAGCAAAGCCTCTCTTTACCTTTTTCTAACTTGGTTCATTCACGCAAAATTTTCGACCCTTGATTGCTTGGCTGTCAATTGATTTCCTTTCCTTAATTTGCATGATCGTGTACAGTCAAAAACCTTTCCTTAAATAACTATTATGTACTTACCCTTCTTACATTACTTTGAAAAGTGTTGAATTAACTCCTTTCCTTATTTACCTTGCCCGTATGAAATCAGAATCCCTTAATTAAAAGGAAACCTTGTGTGATTGATTTTTCAAACTATTTTCTTACTTATTTCGGCTTCTTTTCTGCACTATAAATACATGACACACTTTTTTTTATAGACAGAAGATTAAGTATATAGAAATCACAACTCTCTTCTAAACCTACACTCTTGCTTCTTGATTGCACTTTGGCTTTCATATAAGTCTACTGTTTCTCCCTACTTGCTTCTTTGAACTGGTATGCTCTAAAATTAATTTCAGTATCTCTCCTAATGTGTTTATTGCAGTCTCTGCATCCATGCTTGCCTTCAATTCTCTGAAGTTAATTTTAAAGTGTCTATGTGTTTTGTCTGTTCTTTCTTTCTTTGTTTCTTGTTGCTAGTGTAAACAATTGCTCTCACACCCCCATTCCCCTATGTGTGCTGAGTTAAGGTATGGCCTGGCGGCATCCCAATTGCTGTCCAGGGCTGAACCTGACCTTCAATAAGGTCTTAACTCCCCAATTCTAAGGCTGACAGGCTGGTCAGGGGTGTGCCAATAGCCCAGTTGCTAGGCATGACCACCAGCCTGCCCTAGCTCCCCCTTAATTCCGTTTCATTGCACTTACACTCACTCATAGTCTCTAAGTTCTGCCCCCCTCTAATGAGCCTTGCCTTGGGACCTTGAGTTCCCTTCGAACTTGGACATTTGAGGGCTGGCCCTTCCACACTGCACTATAATCTGATTCTACAACGATATTTGGGGTGTAAGCATTGCTTGGAACTCTTGAAGTTTCTTGGAACTTTGACACATCCTAAATAAGAGAAAGGCTTTAAAAATCCGATATTGGAAGTTGGTTTATCTCATACTGTTAGACTCCGAGTCTGGATTAGGCTGATTTGATGTAGATGTAATCACTGATGTAATTTTACTATTTTTTCTGATTCATTTGGTCTGTAATAACTACTGGGGTATAGTGAAAAGAGATGGGGTTGAATGCATGCCAAAGGGGGTAGATACCATGTCTATAGGATATTTGCTCTTTCCAATTCTGCATTTCACATATAAATCATGTTCATAGGATTATTACTTTCCAACTCTGCATTTTCATGTAGATACCATATCTCATTGGTTTTTTCTGCACCTCGCATAAATAGCATGTCAATAAATCGATGTCGAAGCTCTATATATTGCATAGATAATATGCCTATAGGACTCCCTGCATTTTTCATGTGCATCTGTCACCAGGCAAGCTTGCTTGTAGGAAATAAAATTACTAATTACATAAAGATGACCTGCCTATAGGACCTTTGCATAACAGTAAACAGTGGTAAAGTCAGTAGCACCTAGAAAGCATGCCCATAGGAGTAATCAACTAAACTTGAATCGCCCACTCGCTCCTAAGTCTAAAATCAATGGTAATTTATCTAACACTCGCAGAACTTATGATCTTGTAACCAATAATTCTTTCTGCAATCAGTTTATTGTTCTTGTCTCTGAATTTATAGATGTCATGCCTATAGATCCCGTTTAACACACAAGCAAATGGTTAAGTAATTAATCAACTATCAGTTTTCGACAACTACATCTAAGCAGGACTAATTTGGACTCCCTATCTGGGAAATATGTCGTAAATCAATTCTTCCCATGCTAATTTTAATCAGGGACCCAAACAGTATATGTAAGACATGCTAAACAATTCGTTTCTTTAAGTGAGGTCGCCTATTTGAGCCTTTAGTTTTTCTTATTTCCCATTAACTGCTTTATGTGTTTTCGTTGTCGCCCTAGAATTTTACCCTTTTAAAACCTCTAAAAAGTCAAGCTCCCTCCCTTTTAGGATTAGTAGTCCTAAACGCCTCAGGGACTGATAAGTGGGACGGGTAATAGCATGCATTAGGCAATGATACTGGTTTGTGCTTAATACCTTAACGGGGTTGGAAGGGTAGACATGGAGATGATGATCACACGATAACACCACGCGTAAGATTGGCTACCGGTGTTGTGTGGATGATCCATGTGTTTTACAAACCTAGGACCCTTTTCCTTTATGTGTCTTTGTAAAATATAAATAAGATTCTGTCTTTGTTTCTGTTGCCCCAAACTCCCTCTTTAATTTTACTCCATTATTCCTTTTCTCCTAAAATTTTATGTTTATTCATGTCTTAATTAATTTTCAGCATTTAGACGCTCCCTCAAACGAATTATGGAACCATCTAGACCTTAATTTCAATATGCTTATCACGTATCCATTTGCAACCCTTATGTGTGGAATTATTTGCGTACTTATTTTCATTAAAGTCACAACATAGCAAGGCCGGAAACCAAACTAGTGGATCTTGAGGGGTGTCTAACACCTTCCCCTCGAGATAATTTCTAGCCCTTACCCTAACTCTGGTTTTCAAAATTCAAACTCTTAGTGTCATAATGCACTTAATCATTAGGTGGCGACTCTTCAAATCCAAAAACCCAAATCCCAAACGGGAATAAAGTTGTCTTCCCAAATGTCGTAAATTTGATTTCGCGAGAAAAAGGGGGTGTCGACATCGCGAGTATGAATCAGAGTGTGATTTGGATCCTACAATATCAGGATGTTCGAAGAGGGCCTTACTCATTTGGTAGTCCACGCGGGCAGACCATCTCGTGTTCTTAATATTCCTTCTGACGTGATCCTCCTGACACATGGGGATAATTTGGTGTCACATCTTAGCCTTCTATGCTCGGAAGCTAAAAATGAGTCCTTGCGAAATTTCCCATATGCCAAATTGAGGAGAGAAATGGCCATCATGGGTTTGAGGGTATGTTATATTTGGCTCTTATTTTGACTTTCCCCTCTCTGTTGGCGAGTATTAATTTAATCACTTTTTCCTCATTTTTATTCTCAAACGTATCTGGTGGAGGTGGAAAGCATCTGTAGGACCGACATTCGGTTGAGTATTTTCGTGTAACTGCTAGAAAAGTACCGCTGCTATCGCCACATGTGTCATAAGTTGCACGAGCGGTTGAGGATGGATCTCCGCAACCGAGCTCTGGGCGAGGAGTTGGAGAAGAGGGATCGGGAGTTGCTGCAGATGCTTCGCAGCAAGAGCGATCTCGAAGAGAAACTTTGCCTCAAGGACGAAGAGCTTGAAGTGGGTAAAGGGGTCGCTGGAGAATTCAAACACTTGCAGGGCAAGTTAGGAGCGATGCAGTTGGGGATGGAGCAGAGCCAGACCAAAGTTGTGGAGATGAGCGACGAATGGAGAGGGAAGTTAAGTGTATTGGAGAGCAAGGTTGCCTATTTAGAGGGTATGCAAAGGGCCTGGTTAGAGGCTTCGGCAAGGGCGTTAGGCTTAAAGGAGGTCGTTCGCGTACATGAGTCCCAGCGAGAATCGGAGAGAGCTACTACGGCCCTCAGGGAAGCGAGGCTCGAGGAGCGGACTAGTACGATTGATTAGGAGGCCTCGGCTCTGGTAGATCAGGTCGCAGCCTTGGAGGAAGAGAATCAACGTTTGAGGGCCCAAGCTGGGCCGTCTCATGCAGTTATCCCTCGTCAGACTCATGAGCTTTTGGTTTACATCGAAGCCAGTGGGATATTTTCAAGAACCTGCGGGAAGTAGGCAGCGTGACTTAGGCTACCTACGAAGAGGCCCATGAGAAGGCTCGTGAGGCTCGTGCCAACTGTGGATATGATGTAGCGACACCCAAGGTTGATGGGGGTGCAGGTGGTGACGATGATGAGCCTTTTGGAGATGATGATGGTAACGGCGGTGTTGGCACCGAGTGAAGAAAAAGTTATGCTTTGTTTTTCTCTTTACTTTGTACGCCGGTGGGAGTTTGTTTGTTCCTTGTTGTTGCTTTATTCTTGTTCCCCCATTTTTTTTCTCTTTTTATTTATTTATCAATTGACTGGCCCTGGCCAGATGTAAGCGGCAATAGCCCGCACTTATGACCATGAATAAAGAATTCATTTTTTTGCCCCCATCATGCATTTCATCTTTCAGTCGATTTATGATCTCGTTGTGAGGTGGGGGCTCGTTTGTCGAGTCCCAATTTTTTTTTTGTAACGAAGGCTTCTGGCCTTGCGGGTTTCATTTGCAAACTTATTGAGAGCATTGTTTGTTCTAGTTCGAACGAGGTCGAACCTATTTAGTTTTTACGGCGAAGGCCTTAGCCTTAAGGGTGTTATTTAGAACTTATCGAGATAACGACCCGTCTGAGTTCGAACGAGGTCGACCCTGTCGATCATTGATGGCAAGGGCTTAGCCTTGAGGGTTTTAGTTTGAATTTATTGAAATAACAACCCATATGAGTTCCAACGAGGTTAAACCTGTCAATTTTTAATGGCGAAGGCCTTAGCCTTAAGTCCTAGTTTGAACAAGGTTGAACCTGTCGATCTTTGATGGCGAAGACCTCAGCCTTAAGTCCCAGTTTGAATGAGATCAAACCTGTCGATCTTTGATGGCGAAGGCCTTAGCCTTAAGGGTGTTATTTTGAACTTATTGAAATAACAACTTGTCTGAGTTTGAACTAGGTCGAACATGTCAATCTTCGATGACGAAGGCCTTAGCCATAAGTCCCAGTTTGAACAAGGTCGAACCTATCGATCTTTGATGGTGAAGGCCTTAGCCTTAAGTCCCAGTTCGAGCGAGGTCGAACCTTTCGATCTTCGATGGTGAAGGCCT
Organism: Nicotiana glauca; assembly: GCA_026770625.1. Lineage (NCBI taxonomy): Eukaryota > Viridiplantae > Streptophyta > Magnoliopsida > Solanales > Solanaceae > Nicotiana > Nicotiana glauca. Next base: position 58,852 of record MU748716.1, read on the forward strand.
TTGCCTTATGTCCTAGTTCGAACGAGGTCGAACATGTCGATCTTTGATGGGAAAGGCCATAACCTTAAGGGTGTTATTTCGAACTTATTGAAATAATGACCCGTCTGAGTTCGAACGAGATCGAACCTATCGATCTTTGATGGCAAAGGCCTTAGCCTTAAGTCCTAGTTCGAACGAGGTCGAAACTGTCGATCTTTTATGGCGAAGGCCTTAGACTTAATAGTGTTATTTTGAACTTATTAAATTAAAGACCTGTCTAAGTTCGAACAAGGTCGAACCTATCGATCTTTGATGGCGAAGTCCTTTGCCTTAAGTCCCAGTTCGAGCGAGGTCGAACCTGTCGATCATTAATGGTGAAGGCCTTAGCCTTAAGTCTTAGTTCGAGCGAGGTCGAACCTATCGATCTTTGATGGCGAAGGCCTTAGCCTTGAGGGTGTTATTTTGAACTTATTGAAATAAAGACCCATATGACTTTGAACAAGGTCGAGCCTATCAATTTTGACGGCGAAGGCCTTAGCCTTAAGTCCCAGTTCGAGTGAGGTCGAACCTATCGATCTTTGATGGCGAAGGCCTTAGCCTTGAGGGTGTTGTTTCAAACTTATTGAAATAACGACCCGTCTGAATTTGAACAAGGTTGAACCTGTCGATATTTGATGGCGAAGGCCTTAGCCTTAAGTCCCTGTTCGAACGAGGTCGAACCTGCCCATCTTTGATGGCGAAGGCCTTAGCTTTAAGGGTGTTATTTCAAACTTATTGAAATAATGACCCATCTGACTTTGAACGAGGTTGAACCTGTCTATTTTGATGGCGAAGGCCTTAGCTTTAAGTCCCAATTTGAGCAAGGTCAAACCTATCGATCTTTGATGGCGAAGGCCTTAGCCTTGAGGGTTTTATTTCGAATTTATTGAAATAACAACCCATCTGAGTTCGAACGAGGTCAAACTTGTCAATCTTTGATGGTGAAGGTCTTAGCCTTAAGTCCATGTTTGAACGAGGTTGAACCTGTCGATCTTTGATGGCGAAGGCCTCAGCCTTAAGTCCCTATTTGAACGAGGTAGAACCTGTCGATCTTTGATGGTGAAGGCCTTAGCCTTAAGTCCCAGTTCGAGCGAGGACGAACCTGTCGATCTTTGATGGTGAAGGCCTTAGCCTTAAGAGTATTATTTCGTACTTATTAAAATAACGAACCGTCTGAGTTCAAACGAGGTCGAACCTGTCGATCTTTGATGGCGAAGGCCTTAGCCTTAAGTCCTAGTTCGAACAAGGCCGAACCTGTCGATCTTTGATGCGAAGGCCTTAGCCTTGAGGGTGTTATTTCGAACTTATCGAGATAATGACAAGTCTGATTCGAACGAGGTCGAACCTATCTATCTTTGATGGCGAAGCCCTTAGCCTTAAGGGTGTTATTTCGAACTTATTGAAATAACGACCCGTCGGAGTTTGAACAAGGTCGAACTTGTCAATCTTTGATAACAAAGGCTTTAGCCTTAAGTCCGAGTTCGGGCGAGGTCGAACCTATCGATCTTTGATGGACAAGGCCTTAGCCTTGAGGGTGTTATTTTGAACTTATCGAGATAACGACCCGTCTAAGTTCGAACGAGGTCGACCCTGCCGATCTTTGATGGCGAAGGCCTTAGCCTTAAGGGTGTTATTTCAAACTTATTGAAATAATGACCTATCTAACTTCGAACAAGGTCGAACCTATTGATTTTGATGCCGAAGTCCTTAGCCTTAAGTCCCAGTTCGAGCGAGGTCGAACCTGTCTATCTTTGATAGTGAAGGCCGAAGCTTTGAGGGAGTTATTTCAAACTTATTGAAATAATGACCCTTCTGAGTTTGAACGAGGTCAAACCTGTGGATCTTTGATAGCGAAGGCCTTAGCCTTAAGTCCCAGTTCGAACGAGGTTGAACTTGTCGATCTTTGACGTCGAAGGCCTTAGCCTTAAGGGTGTTATTTCAAACTTATTAAAATAACGAACCATCTGAGTTTGAACAAGGTTGAACCTATCAATGTTTGATGTCGAAGGCCATAGCCTCAAGCCCCAGTTCGAAATAGGTCGAACATGTCGATGTTTGATGGCGAACACTTTAGCCTTAAGTCCCAGTTCCAACAAGGTCGAACCTGTCGATCTTTGATGGCGAAGGCATTAGCCTTAAGGGTGTTATTTCGAAATTATTTAAATAACGACCCGTCTAAGTTCGAAAGAGGTCGAACCTATCAATTTTTGATAGCGAAGGCCTTAGCCTTAAGTCCCAGTTTGAACGAGGTCGAACCTGTCAATCTTTGATGGCGAAGGCCTTAGTATTGCGGGTGTTATTTCAAACTTGTCGAGATAACGACCCATTTGAGTTCGAGCGAGGTCAAACCTATCAATCTTTGATGGCGAAGTCCTTAGCCTTAAGTCCCAGTTCGAACATGGTCGAACCTGTCGATCTTTGATGGTGAAGCCCTTAGCCTTAAGGGTGTTATTCCGAACTCATTGAAATAACGACTTGTCTGAGTTTGAAGGAGTCAAACCTGTCGAACTTTGATGGCGAAGGCCTTAGCCTTAATTCCCGGGTCGAGCGAGGTCGAACCTGTTGATCTTTGATAGCGAAGGCCTTAGCCTTGAGGGTGTTATTTCGAACTTATTGAACTAACGACCCTTCTGAGTTCGAACGAGGTCGAACCTGTCTATCTTCGGTGGCGAAGGCCTTAGCCTTAAGTCCTAGTTCGAATGAGGTCGAACCTATCGATCTTTGATGGCAAAGGCCTTAGCCTTAAGGGTGTTATTTTGAACTTATTGAAATAACGACCCGTCTGATTTTGAACGAGGTCGAACCTATCGATCTTTGATGGCGAAGGCCTTAGCCTTAATGGTTTTATTTCAAACTTATTGAAATAATGACATGTCTGAGTTCGAAAAAGGTCAAACCTGTTGATCTTTGATGGCGAAGGCCTTTGCCTTAAGTCCTAGTTCGAGTGAGGTCGAACCTGTCGATCATTGATGGTGAAGGCCTTAGCCTTAAGTCTTAGTTCGAGCGAGGTCGACCCTATCTATCTTTAATGGCGAAGGCCTTAGCCTTGAGGAAGTTATTTTGAACTTATTGAAATAATGACCCATCTGAATTTGAATGAGGTCAAACCTGTCGATTTTGACGGCGAATGCCTTAGCGTTAAGTCACAGTTCGAGCGAGGTCGAACATGTCGATCTTTGATGGTAAAGTCCTTAGCCTTGAGGGTGCTGTTTCAAACTTATTGAAATAAAGACCCGTCTGAGTTTGAACGAGGTCCAACATGTCGATCTTTGATGGCGAAGGCTTTAGCCTTATGTCCCAGTTCGAACGAGGTCGAACCTGTCGATCTTTGATGGCGAAGGCCTTAGCCTTAAGGGTGTTATTTCAAACTTATTGAAATAATGACTCATCTGACTTCGAACGAGGTCGAACCGATCGATTTTGATGGCGAAGGCCTTAGCCTCAAGTCCCAGTTCGAGCAAGGTCGAACCTATCGATCTTTGATGGCGAAGGCCTTAGCCTTGAGGGTGTTGTTTCAAACTTATTGAAATAACGACCCATCTGAGTTTGAACGAGGTCGAACCTATCGATCTTTGATGGCGAAGGCCTTAGCCTTAAGTCCCAGTTTGAACCAGGTCAAACCTGTCGATCTTTGATGGCGAAGGCCATTGCCTTAAGTCCCTGTTTGAGCGAGGTCGAACCTTTCGATCTTTGATGGCGAAGGCCTTAGCCTTTATTTTCAGTTCGAGCGAGGTCGAACCTATCAATCTTTGATGGCGAAGGCCTTAGCTTTGAGGGTTTTATTTTGAACTTATCTAGATAATGACCCGTCTGAGTTAGAACGAGGTTGAACCTGTCGATCTTTGATAGCGAAGGCCTTAGCCTTATGTCCCAGTTCAAACAAGGTAGACCTCACAATCTTTTATGGCAAAGGCCTTAGCCTTAAGTGTGTTATTTCGAACTTATTGAAATAACGACTCGTCTGAGTTTGAATGGTCGAACCTGTCGATCTTGATAACGGAGGCCTTAGCCTTAAGTCCTAGTTTAAGCGAGGTCGAACCTTTCGATCTTTGATGGCGAGGGCCTTAGCCTTACGTCCCAGTTCGACATGGATTGCCCGCGTGGGTGATTTCCCGCCATGAATGCTAGGTGTTAACATTTTACTCGAACCTGCGTTATACGCGTGTTACCGTTTCTCGCTTGAGTTTGGTTGTTTCTTTTTGGAGAAGTTGCCGGTCGGGGAGATCTAGGTTGTTTCTCCCCCCCCCCCCTTTTTTTGAAAGGATGGGGAGAGTTGATTGCAGCACCCCTTTCCTTGCTTGGTGTGTCCGGGCCCGGTAGGGCAGAGGGCTCTGGCTCTTGCTAACGCGCTCGAGTTTTCTTTCCTCGGCATGTTGCCTTCGAACCTGGTGCGAGTTTGATTCTTTTCTCGTGTTTCTTTAGCTTCGATCTAAGAAAAACTAGGCATTTTCACTAGGAAATCCCCACAGACGGCGCCAATTTGTTTGACTCAGAAGAAGTTAAACCTTTTTAAGCAAATTAATCAAAGAGATAAAGGGGTAAATTGTAGTCAATCATAATTAATATTGGATCGAAAGACATATCAGCTATAACAAATATAGAATGGGCAGAATATCGGAAAGCTTTATTCATAATGGAATTGTGACCTACCTCTCCTTGGAAAGGGGCCGGGAATTACAATCATGTTCGCTTTCTACTTTGTTCTTCTGAAGTGGAATTCTTTCCTCCTTTCTTCGTGGATCTTCTATCCTCCTTCCCTCTTTCTCAGACTGTTAGAGTGTGGGAGGAGAAGTGGCCCGCCCTTGTTCAATCCTCCTGTATTCTCTTTATAGTCCGGCCACTTTTCATAGTTGCCATGACTTTTTACGGTCGGGTCGGGTCGGGTCGGCTTTCTTGTTGTGGAGAGGCCTAAACCTCATTACTTACCTCGAATGTAATGGCGGCGAGATGAAGTCAACTGTGTTGACTTCCCTCATGGGATGATAGGAGCGAAGTTATGGCCGCTGTTGTCGTGTGGTCAGATTTTGACCAATACAAAAATATAATTTGTTGTAAAATTTTAACTTCAAAATGGCAAAAAAAATACATTTTAGTATATTAGTAAAAGGTTACAAATTCTAAATCCAGAAAGGCAAAAAATATTGAATATTCTGAGATAGATGAAACAGCTGCTAATTATTAAACTGACTTGCGCTCATATTTCATTCAATACTATCTACATTATTAATTATTACTCCCTCCGTTTCAATTCATGTGAACCTATTTCTTTTTTGGTCCGTGTCAAAAAGAATGACCTCTTTCCTTATTTGGAAACAATTTATCTTTATGCAATGATTTATAGCCACACAAAATACATGTGCGTTATTTTACACCACAAGTTCAAAAGTCTTCTTTTTTTTAAACTTCGTGCCCAATCAAATGAGTTCTCATAAATTGAAACAGAGGAAGTACTAGATTATAACATGTGTAAACCCGTACCATCCAATACCGAGTACGAAACTACTAACATCTTCAAAATCCTACAGTAATTTAAGTAACTGTAGTTAAAGGGGGAGAACATATAGATTGTCTGAAAGAAGCAATAACCAGAACGATATATTTAAATAGAATAACTCCATAGAGTCATGTCAGCAGCAGCTTCCACATTATCTCCAACTTCTACGCAGTGAGGTGGAGGTAACATTAGTCCTTGGGCCATATCTGTTAGCAATCCCGGCATGCAGAAGAGCGCTTCCTCATCTATAAAAAAATTATTACTTTCTGGCATTTCAGCAGATTCTCCTGAAACTCTTTCTGACAGATCAGATGGACGGAAAGCCTCGGCGGCCTCCGCCGCCGCTCTTTGAATATCCTTAGCATCGGAGGAAGCAGGGATAGGCAACTTCCAAACAGAATCAGCAAAGTTCAAGCAAGCAGAACGACCCCTTAATGAAATAGCCGCAACGTCATGAGCTCTAGCCGCCATTTCTGTAGTGGGGTAAGTTCCAAGCCATTAGCCATATTCTTGATTTCTTATTGGGTTCTCTGACTTCAGAAACCCATTTGTCTAAATTCCTATTCCTCACTCCCCGGTGTACTGGGTGTTGAGTTTATTCAAACTTCTTCCTCCCTGCTCGCTTCTTGGGGTTATTCGAAGCTGTTTGACTCAAAAGTTATCGATTACTTCATAAGTCATGGACAATCAAAAGTTGTGAGAAAGGGGTAAATCGTAATCAACTATAATAAACCCCGAAAATAGATCTATAGCTTTTATATTGCGAATCTTGATAAGAAATGGCGAGATTATGTGAACTATCAATGAAAATCACTAGGAAGGTGAAGAGAGAATAATTATCACAGAGAGAATGAGAGAGAGAGAGAGAGATAATCAGAAGTTGTATCCTTAAGAAAAAATCCTCCCCTTTTACAATGTGAAGGTCTCCTTTATATAGCAGGAGACCTCCCTCGAAATAATCAGAAAAAGGTACAAAAGTAGACAACCTCTCCCTGATAGGGACGCTGCCTTTTTATATCCGAGCCGTAGCCTTGTCTCAGTAGGCGTATACTCAGTGGGCGTACCCGTCGGTATAGTCATACTGAGGGTCAACTCCGACCCCATTCGGCTGGGTCCGTCATATTCTCAAAAGTTCGATACGTCGAGAGGTCATTAACGCTCTTTGAGTGAGGACGCCTGAGTTCATATGTCGCTGCTCATACCCTTACGTCTGTGTTACGTCCTTGCTATAGGAGACGTAGGAGAGAGAGAGTCGTACTCTCGCCGTTTTCCCAATACGAGGAAAGTCATACTCGGCCCCCTTGAGGTCGAGTCCTATTTTACCCCATACAGTTAGTCCCTCCGCTTGTTGGAGGCGTATGCTCGATACGTCTTTAATGAGCGGAAATGATGTTTTCGAGGAGTTGACGCGTGGCCTACTCTTGGAACTGACGTCGTAGCTGGCAGGCACCATGATTACACCTGCTTCAGAGGAGGATCAGGGATGGTCTGACGTTTTAGTTTCCTGCTCTCTTTTCGATTTCCGTGTGTTTGTGGTCTATAAATGAGGGAGAGGGTTTGATTTTTTTGGTCGTCTTTTGAATTCTTCAGACCTTTGCTTCTGATTTCAACTTCTGTCGGGATTTTTAACCACTTCTGTGCCGAATCCTTCGAGTCTTCCTCGGAGTTAGTCGTCTTGTTCGTCGATACGTTTATTCATAGACAGACTCTGTAAATGGCAAGGCGAGGTCGTCAAAACAGAGAAGATGGGGATGAATCCTCTTCTAGGGCCCCGCTATCTTCGGGTGATGGGAAAAAGACCAAAAGGCCCCTCGTTCCCCTCACTGTAGACAACGTGCTTCCCCGAGATCTTCATGCTCGAAGGGATTTTCCCAAACAGTGCCCACCTTCCGCATGGAGCCGCTCAGAGTTCGATGATTCGCATTTGGACGGTCTGCGGGAAGCGTGCCAAATTCCAGCCACAGTGATCATGGAGAGGGCCAGAGAGGATTTTGCTAACGTGCACAGGCCGGGGTTCTGTGATTTTTATGAATACCCCTTCATAATTGGGTGCGGTCTCCCCATATACCCGTTGGCAGAAGAGCTTTGTAGGTTCTATAACGTATGTCCGGCCCAACTTACTCCCTACACATGGAAAATATGTCGTATATTAACGACTTATGCCAAGTGGGCCGGACTTGACATCACAATATACCATCTGCTGCAATTGTTCAGTCCCGGATTCATAAGGGGGACGATGTTGCAGCTGAAGAATCGCGGGACGAAGGGTTTGGTTGTGGAGATGGACGACAAGCCCAACCGTCAGTTTTGGTTGAATTGTTTCTTTGTTCGAACCTCGGATTTAGTAGCGGACCTTGCTGGATTCCCTGAAGCGTGGAACCCCGAACGTAAGCGTCGTTTCATGCACTTAACGTTTTCAATCATTTATGCCTACTCGACCTTTGTAACCTCTCTTGTTTTTTGTATCTGCAGCCAGGGCGTCCATGCCCCAGTCCGTGCCGGACATTAGGGCGTGGGTGGGGCGGTTGATCCCACTCGCCGAAGAATACAGGACGTGGGTGGCGTTTACCACAAAATATGGCCTTCCAGGTATTGCGTCAGTTTCTGGTTTGGCGATTCTATTCTTTGGTATCACACTCTTTGACGTATTTTTCCTTGGTTAATGTGTTGGAAGCCTGGAGCGCCACACGAAGGAGGAGAAGATGTCGTGTTGCTGCTTCCCCATCGGCGGACTCCGATTTCGAGCATGTAGTTCAGGAGCGTATAGACGGGGACGTTCCTGAGGTTTCTCGACCTGAGGGCGAGCATGCAGATATGGAGGCATCCATTGAGGATGTTTCTGACGCTGTTCGCTCCGAGGGCGAGGATGTAATTCGGGAGCCATCTGTCGAGGATGCTCCTGAGACTACTCATCCCGAAGTCGAGTCGATAGTTGAACCAACGAATGAGGAGAACCCTTCACCTCCATCTCCTCATGCCGAAGAGGAGGCTTCCAAAGGCGACGAGCCGCCGGAGCGGAAAAGGCACCGATTGCTTCTTGGCAAAGGCATAGCCGTGGAGCGCAGGAAGGCGGTTACCCGCCGTCCTGAGTTAAGGCCGGTCTTCATGGGTGATGCTATTCGCCCAGAGAGGGCGGCCCTTCTGAGGGAAGTCGTAGTCGATACTGCTTTCCCTCAAGTCGAAGGAGGCGATGTACCGGCTATCGCCGAGTTGGCTGCTGGCGAAGGAGGAGCAGCTTCTGGACGAGCTCCTACGTTTGCGTACGTACCGCGAGAGGACTACGCTCGGGTGGTCATGGCAACGGCGGGGCCTAACCATCGGCTCATGATCCCAACGGGATATAATCTATTGCTGGACAACGAGCAGACCGCGGCGGACATGACCTTGCTGTGTGCGGCCGCTGAGACCGAGACCTTAAAAGATGTAAGCGATAGGGACTTATCTCGCTGAGTCACTGGCGCAGCTTTGCAGGTAAGCTCTGTCGTTATTTCTCGTTGTTTTAGTATAAGCCTTGAGGCTTGTGCTGACTTGGGTTTTGTTTCCTTTCTCCTTTTTCTTTTAGACCCTCATTTTGGAAGTAGAGAGGGGCCGACGTGATCGGAAAAAGAGTGCCATTTTTAGGAAGGCGATGAAGAAATACAGGGAGGTCCGAAGCAAGCATAAAATGCTGGCGGACCTTTATACCCAGGACCCACAGTTTCAAGTATTCCGCGAGGGGTTGGAGCAGGTGGAGAGTCGACTGCGAGAGCGTACGACCCAGTTTGAATGGGTGGATGCAGACTTAATAGCCGTTGTGGCTCAAAATACCGAGCTGGAGGATCTTCTTCGGTCGAAGGAGGATGAGTCGGAGGTCGGCCGTGGGGCGATGGCGGAGGCCGCTGAATTGCGTGCCAAAGTCGATGCCATATCCGCCAATCTTAAAGCCAAGGCAGCTGAGGTCGATGCTCTCAGGCAGGCGACAGCGACCGATCCGGCCGACTATGTGTCTGGCGAGGCGCACGATATATGGGTGTACGCCGAGGCCAGGTTGACAGTGTTTGAAGAGTTGCGCGCCGTCGGTAGGGCTACAGAGGTGGAGGTTGAGGATCAGCGCCGTCTGGTTAGGGTCGTTCGGGAAGCTTGCGGGTATAACCCTGAATCCCCGAGCCTGGCGGGGTGCGCCTTTGCGGATGTGAATCAATTGGGTATGGGATCCTGGATTTCTTTGCTCTTCCGGGCCAAGGGCGGCGGTGAACATGGTGACGGACCAGCTGCTGATGGTGAACCGGGGGCCGGTGGTAACTAGGATGATGATGGCGAGCAGGGTGGCGGTAGTTAGGGTGCATTCTTATTTTGTTGTTTGTGATTTTGCAGCCGGGGGGACAAGATTCTTGTAAATGTATGTACATGTATTTTTTTGGAGTAAAATGGAATTTATCTTTTTGGCGTTTATGTCTTCTTTTTGTGCTGAGTCATTGAGTTAATTCATCGTGGTCGCGCTAAGTCGACCTCGTATCGTAGTGATTTCAGACTTTTGCCTGTTTAGGAGCGGCTGCGTTTGCTTGGTGATCTCGATCGTGCCGAATCGATTTGTCGCAGTCGAATCCGAGCAGGTTACTGCGGTTCTAGCCTAAGCCGTTGGTTCTGTTTTTTTTTTGGCCTTTCGCGCATTATAGATGACCTTAGTCTCTTTGCATGCTGCGGATGGCCTTAGCCTTTTATGCGTCATGGATGGCCTTAGCCTTTTTGTACGCTATTAGTGGCATTAGCCTTTTGCGTTTATGGATGTCCGTAGCCTCTTTATACGCTATTAGTGACCTTAGCCTTTTGCGTTTATGGATGGTCGTAGCCTCTCTATACGCTATTAGTGGCCTTAGACTTTTGCGTTTATGGATGGCCGTAGCCTTTCTATATGCTATTAGTGGCCTTAGCCTTTTGCATTTATGGATGGTCGTAGCCTCTCTATACGCTATTAGTGGCCTTAGCCTTTCGTATATTGGAGATGGCCGTAGCCTTTCGTATATTGGAGATGGCCGTAGCCTTTCGTATATTGGAGATGGTCGTAGCCTTTCGTATATTGGAGATGGCCGTAGCCTTTCATACATTGGAGATGGACGTAGCCTTTCATACATTGGAATTGTTTTTGGTCGTAGCCTTTCATACATTGGAGATGGCCGTAGCCTTTCATACATTGGAGATGGCCGTAGCCTTTCATACATTGGAGATGGCCATAGCCTTTCATACATTGGAGATGGCCGTAGCTTTAGTCCCTGTGATATGCCATTCGTGCCGATTGTTGGAACGCTTGGTGTATCAGATTAGCCTCTTAAGCATTTCCGAGCATCTCCTTCGTCGCCTCGTTAAAAACCTCTCCGAGAAAACCCAATTGGGACAAAACTTGGATGAGGGAAAAAGAGTATGACTCGGGGGATACTCTTTCTAGAAATGGAAATAGTTGAGGTGGGAGATGTTCCAGTTGTTTTGGAGCATTTTCCCATCCATGGTTTCTAGTCGGAATGAACCCTTGTCCGCTGTTGCGGTGATTTTGTAGGGTCCGTCCCAATTGGTCCCCAATTTTCCTTCGCTGGGGTCTTTGGATGCTATCGTCTTGGCTTTTAACACGTAGTCACCCACTTTGAGCGGTCGAATTTTTGCTTTCTTGTTGTAGTATCTTTCGATCTGCTATTTCTGGGCCACCAGCCTAATGTGGTCTATCTCTCTTCTTTCTTCGGCTTCATCGAGGTCTTGGAGTCGATTCGTATCATTCTCCGCTCCGTTTGTATGCGAGTATCTTAGACTCGGCCCACCTACTTCGACTGGTATAACGGCGTCAGTCCCTTAGACCAGCGAGTAAGGCGTTTCCCCAATGGAGGACTTGGGGGTGGTCCTGTGTGCCCATAGCACCTCTGGCAATAGCTCAGGCCACAGTCCTTCGGCGTCTTCGAGCTTCTTTTTTTATATACCCAATATGGTTTTATTGGATGACTCTGCCTGACCGTTGGCGGCAGGATGATACGGTGTTGAGAGTATTCTTTTGATACGCCATTTGTCGAAGAAGTCGGTTGTTTTCTGCCAGATCAACTGTCGGCTCACAGGTGATTTCTTTGGGGACGCCGAAGCGGCATATGATATTTTTCCAGATGAAGGCGATGACCTCTTGGTCGCGAATTTGGGCGTAGGCACCTACTTCCACCCACTTGGAGAAATAGTTAGTTAAAACTAATAAAAAATGTACCTTTCCTCGTCCGGCGGGTAGTGGTCCGATTATATCCATTCCCCACTTGATGAAGGGCCATGGCGAAGTGACTGAATGGAGTGGTTCCCCTGGTTGATGTATCAAGGGGGCGAACTTTTGACACTTTTCGCACCGGCGGACATACTCCGCAGCATCTTTTTTCATGGTGGGCCAGTAGTATCCAGCTTGCACCAGGCAATATACGACTGCTCGATTGCCTGTGTGGGCGCCACAATGACCTTCGTGAAATTCCTCCAGTACCGGCGTTGTCTGGTTGGGACCTAGGCACTTGGCCAGGGGTCCTCCAAAAGTCCTCTTATAGAGGTCATTGTTTACCATGCAGTACCTTGCTGCCTGCATGCGAAGCTTTTTTGCTTCCTTTTTTTCGGGCGGTAATGTTCCGTCCTGTAAATATGATACAAATTGGTTGCGCCAGTCCCAAGTTAGATGTAGGGAGAGTACCTCAGTGTGATCGATTGCCGAGTGAAGGAGAGTGACGATGCTTTCTTTGCTTAGGCTTGTGGTGGCCGCAGCCAGCTTGGCCAGGCCGTCTGCTTCGGCATTGCGCGCTCTAGGAATTTGTTCGAAGCGGCATTCATCGAGTTGATTTACCACGAGTTGTGAGCCGCAGTGCAAGACGAGTCGGCGAGCTCCGTACCTGATGGCTAACTTTATACCTGAAATAACGGCTTCGTATTCTGCCTCGTTGTTAGTCATCTCGGGGCATCGTATGGACTGGCGAATAGTTTCGCCCGTAGGGACTTCGAGGACGAGTCCCAGTCCTGATCCCGAGGCATTTGCGGCCCCATCGGTGTAGAGAGTCCAGAGGTCGGTATTTGAGGCGGAATGTAGGACTTCCTTTTCCGCCTCCGGCAATATTTTGGCGCTGAAGTCAGCCACAAAGTCGGCGAGGACTTGCGACTTGATGGCGGTTCTAGGAATGTATGTGATATCGTGCTCGCTGAGCTCTATGGCCCATCTGGCGAGCCGGCCCAATAGTTCGGGCTTGTGCAAGATGCTCCTCAGGGGGAAAGTGGTCACTACTTTAATGGGGTGGCATTGGAAATAGGGTCTCAGCTTCCTCGAAGCCGTGACCAGTGCCAGAGCCAATTTTTCGAGGTGTGGATACCGTGTTTCGGCGTCTACTAGGGTTTTGCTGATGTAGTAGATAGGTGATTGCGTACCTTTTACTTCACGAACCAATACTGCGCTGACTGCGACTTCCGATACGGCCAGGTATGTCAGTAAAGGTTCGCCCGGTTCCGCCTTTGACAGTAGCGGTGGTGATGACAGGTATGCTTTCAGTTCTTGCAGGGCTTTGACACACTCTTCGTTCCAGTGAAATCCGTTGTCTTTTCTCAGGACGTTGAAGAATTTGTGGCATCTGTCCGAGGATCGATAGATAAAACGGGAAAGGGCAACTATCCGACCCGTCAATTTATGGACTTGCTTTTTGCTGTTGAGCACTTCGGGTATTGAAGCGATTGCTTTGATTTGATCAGGGTTGACTTCGATGCCTCTTTGGGACACGAGGAAACCTAAAAACTTTCCTGACGCCACGCCAAAGGCGCATTTTTCGGGATTCAGTTTCATCCCATACCTTTTCAGTATTTCGAAGGCCTCTTGCAAGTGGTTGATGTGGTCTTCCTTTATAGCGGACTTCACTAGCATGTCGTCGATGTAAGCCTCCACGGTCTTGCCGAGCTGTTCTTTGAACATCTTGGTGACCAATCTTTGATACGTGGCCCCCGCATTTTTGAGCCCAAAGGGCATCACTTTGTAGCAGTAGGTACCCTGATGCGTGATGAACGTGGTTTTTTCTTGGTCTTCTTCAGCCATTAAGATTTGATTATAACCGGAATATGCGTCCAAAAAACTTAGCAGTTCATGTCCGGCAGTGGCGTCGATTAGTTGGTCGATGTGTGGGAGGGGGAAGGAGTCCTTGGGGCATGCCTTGTTCAGGTCGGTGAAGTCCACACACATTCTCCATTTCCCGTTCTTCTTTTTGACCATTACTACGTTGGCGACCCACTGCGGGTATTTTGACTCTCTGATAGAGCCGTTGGCGAGTAATTTGTCCACTTCCTGGCGGACTGCCTCGTTAATCGCGGCGTTGAATTTTCTTCTGATTTGTCGTACCGGCGGATGTAACGGATCGACGTTGAGTTTGTGAGTAGCGATGTCCGGCGAGATCCCTGGCATGTCTGCATGGGAAAAAGCAAATATGTCTGCATGGTCAGTTAAAAATTCACGATACTTACTTGGGTTGGTGAGCCCATGGCCAATGTATGTTTTCTTTTCGGGGTTATGGCGATCCAGCTGAACCGGATCGAGGTCCTCGATCATCGCTTCGCAGGCTTCCACAATGTCTGGGTCGCTGATGGTATCGGTCGTCGGGTCCATTTTGGTCCCCGACATGGCTAATTGCTATGCTTCTGCGCTTGCTCCTTTTAGCTGTCGGGTGTGGGCGCAATCCTGTGTTATCTTGTAACACTCTTGCGCTGTGCGTGGCTCTACTTTGATGCTGAATATCCCCCATGGGGTAGGGAACTTGACCGCCTGGTACAAACTTGAGGGGACCGCTCGCATGGCATGTATCCACGGGCGCCCGATGATAACATTGTACGCCGTTTCTTGGTCCATTACGTGAAAAGTCGTCTCCAATGTGACTCCCCCCGCAAGGACGGGTAAAATCACTTCTCCTGATGTACGTTCCACTGCATTGTTAAAACCGGTTAGAGTTATACAACGGGGTATTATCCTATCCTCGAGTCCCATCTGTGAAAGGACTCTTGGATGGATGATGCAGGCACCGCTTCCGTCATCGATCATGACTCTCCTGACGTCCGTATCAACAATACGTAGAGTGATAACTAAAGCATCATAATGGGGAAAACACAAACCGTCGGCATCAGACTTATCGAAGGTGATACTCCCTTCGAAGTCATCGTACCGTTCGTGGGAGATGGTTCGCTTCAGCCTGTGTGTGTTGGCGAATTTGACGTGGTTGATGGCAACGTCGGCGCCGTCTCCGATGATCATGTTTACTGTCCGCGTCGGGGAGGGTAGCTTTGGTAGCCCGCGGGACTGTTCTCGCCCGCGTGCGAAATTAGCTTTTCCCTTGTCGCTAAGCAGCTCCTTTAGGTATCCCTGGTTTAGCATTCTGACGACTTCCTGTCGTAGGCCTATGCAATCTTCGGTTCTGTGTCCCCGCTCTTGGTGGAATTCGCACAGGACGTTTGATTTCCTCGTGGCGGGATCTGATTTCATTTTCTGAGGCCACTGCACCTTGGTGCCAAGCTTTTCCAGTGCGTACACTATCTCTGAAGGAGAGACACAAAAGTTATGTGATGAAAGCAAAGGGGGCGTACCTCTTTCGTTCCTGAGTGGGGCGAGATGTCGTTGTAATGCGTCTGTGTGACGAGGAGGCGGATGAGGAGACCTCATGTATGGCTGATGCCGTTCTTTACTGGGGCGAGGGGGAAGTTCTCGGCGTCCTTCGTGACGTCGATCTTTCCTTGTGTCTGAGTGTATAGTTGTCAATCGTCGGGTCGGCCCGTTGAGATCGTCTTCGTCTGCTCGTACCTCGGCGCAGTAGGCGTTGTGGATCTCATCCCAAGTTGTGGGAGGATATTTCATGAGCCGGCTTAGTAGCTTCTTAGTTGCTCTGGAACCGTCTCTGCTGAGTCCGTTCTGGAAGGCAGCTACCGCCATGCCTTTCGACACGTTTGGCAGGCTCATCCTTACCCTGTTGAATCTAGCGAGGAAGTCCCTGAGGCCCTCGCCCGTGGTTTGCCTGACGGCGAAGATGTCGTTCACCCTTGCCTCTGCCTTCTTTGCGCCGGCGTGCGCGGTGACGAACTTGTCCGCCATTTCTTCGAAGGTTGAGATTGCTTTGGCGGGCAGTTGAGAATACCATGTTAGGGCTCCCCCGGTCAGCGTCTCGCCGAACTTCTTCAGCAGCACAGATGGTACCTGCTCTTTCGACAGGTCGTTACCTTTCACGGCGGTGACATAATGGATGAGGTGATCTTCGGGATCGGTGGTTCCATCGTATACCCTCAGATAAGGAGGCATCTTGAAAGTTTTTGGGATGGTGTAAGGGGCGGCTTCCTCGGAGTAGGGTTGTTCTACGAACCTTCCCACGTCGCGTTTGGGTAGTAGTTTAGGCGCTCCGGGTATCTTGTCGACCCTATCCTGATGCTCTTTCATTTGGTCGCGGAGGGCCTTGTTTTCGTTCTCCATTTCTTCCATTTTTCTCAGAATGGACGCCAGTGTGTCATCGTGGATTTGCGTCTCGATGGGTTGGTTGTTGGTTCGCGCTTCCTCTTGCTCGTTCGCTATGGTAGCGATACTTGTTGTCGGTACTGCTTTTGCGTGGCTCTGTGGTGATTTTTCCACTAAGCCGTTCAGGGTACTCGTCAACCATTCTTCCAGCAATTTTCTAACCGCCGGGGGTGCTTCTTTTGCAGCGGGCGTGGAAGCTTCTTTGTCCTGCAAGGTCGCAAGGTTCCCGGATGGGGAAGGTGAAGCTTCTATCTCTGGCGCGGTATCAGGGGTGGTGCTGGTGGTAGTGTTACCACCGACCTCGTTCAGGGAGCTCAGGAGGTTGGCGGTGACTTCCACTATAGCTTTGGACCTGGTGTTGTTTTCAGCCATTTCTGGGTTTTCGTGGGAAATAGATGATGTAGTTATCTGATCTTTTGGGTGTATACTATAGGTTTGATTCTCGAAATCCCCACAGACGGCGCCAAATTGTTTGACTCAAAAGTTATCGATTACTTTATAAGTCATGGACAATCAAAAGTTGTGAGAAAGGGGTAAATCGTAATCAACTATAATAAACCCCGAAGATAGATCTATAGCTTTTATATTGCGAATCTTGATAAGAAATGGCGAGATTATGTGAACTATCAATGAAAATCACTAGGAAGGTGAAGAGAGAATAATTATCACAGAGAGAATGATAGAGAGAGAGAGAGATAATCAGAAGTTGTATCCTTAAGAAAAAATCCTCCCCTTTTACAATGTGAAGGTCTCCTTTATATAGCAGGAGACCTCCCTCGAAATAATCAGAAAAAGGTACAAAAGTAGACAACCTCTCCCTGATAGGGACGCTGCCTTTTTATATCCGAGCCGTAGCCTTGTCTCAGTAGGCGTATACTCAGTGGGCGTACCCGTCGGTATAGTCATACTGAGGGTCAACTCCGACCCCATTCGGCTGGGTCCGTCATATTCTCAAAAGTTCGATACGTCGAGAGGTCGTTAACGCTCTTTGAATGAGGACGCCTGAGTTCATATGTCGCTGCTTATACCCTTACGTCTGTGTTACGTCCTTGCTATAGGAGACGTAGGAGAGAGAGAGTCGTACTCTCGCCGTTTTCCCGATACGAGGAAAGTCATACTCGGCCCCCTTGAGGTCGAGTCCTATTTTACCCCATACAGTTAGTCCCTTCGCTTGTTGGAGGCGTATGCTTGATACGTCTTTAATGAGCGGAAATGATGTTTTCGAGGAGTTGATGCGTGGCCCACTCTTGGAACTGACGTCGTAGCTGGCAGGCACCATGATTACACCTGCTTCGAAAGAGGATCAGGGATGGTCTGACGTTTTAGTTTCCTGCTCTCTTTTCGATTTCCGTGTGTTTGTGGTCTATAAATGAGGGAGAGGGTTTGATTTTTTTGGGCGTCTTTTGAATTCTTCAGACCTTTGCTTCTGATTTCAACTTCTGTCGGGGTTTTTAACCACTTCTGTGCCGAATCCTTCGAGTCTTCCTCGGAGTTAGTCGTCTTGTTCGTCGATACATTTATTCATAGACAGACTCTGTAAATGGCAAGGCGAGGTCGTCAAAACAGAGAAGATGGGGATGAATCCTCTTCTAGGGCCCCGCTATCTTTGGGTGAAGCTAACATCACTTCCTCTTCAGAAAGATCAGCTCTATTAATGCAGGAGCTGCTGTTGATAATGATGCTGTAGGAAGTGGGTCGCGATAATAGCTATGAGAAATATCCATTAATGAGAGTTACTAATACTAATATATATATATATATATATATATATATATATATATATATTTTATACTCCGCGGGTTGTTTAGTTAGACGTTTCTGCTATATATGGGTATCGGAATATGAAAACTTGGGTTCTAAAGTAGTAGGATACGAGGATTATGAACGCTTCTATATATAGATGAATAAGTGAAGCATTGTAGCTAAATAGTTTATAACACAAAGGAATATGAGGGAACAGGCTGGATTTTGACACGGGTAAGTAAGCCGTATAGATGAATAAGTGAACTTAAAGTCTAGAGTGTGTCTTAGCTCGTGTGGAATTTTCTGCTGACTGATGCGGCAACTTGCGAGTGTTTTTTGTAGTTTCTGCCTCTTTCTTCCATCCTTCCTTCGTTTTTGAATTTAATATGTACTCCAGAATCTGTGTCGCTATTTGACTCCACTTGAAGTTTAATAAAATAAAATAAAAGACCTCTATAATATGTGATTATAAGTCATTACATTAAGGGTAAACTAGAAAATTTAAAGTGAAATTTTTTCTTACTAACAAAGTATGAAATTCTTTTTGAATAGACTAAAATTAAAACAATATGACACATAAATTGGGACATTAAAAAGGAAGTATATTTTATCTGGAGTACTGGGACTACCTAGGCTACCACTGACCAATCTTTGTCATCTGAAACAAATAAAATAATTATATTTAATTCGTGTTGCATCTGTATTACTCCTATATTACACCACCAATTTTACTAGTGAATCTTTGGGAATTCAACGTACCAGTAGCTGTGAAGTCAAAGGCTAGCATACATACTCATTCTTACTTACTCTCCCTCCAATTTTATGTGACACAGTTTTAATGGACTCCAAATTATATTTTTCTTATATAAAATTTATAGTTTAAAATAAGCCATAAATATTTATGTAACTATAAAGCATCTCATTAATTAACGATAAAATAATAAGTTTAAGATTAAACTATTTCTTATTATTATTATTTTTAAAATAAACTATTAAAAAGGAAAGTGAGTCACATAAATAGGGAATTTCCAAAAGCTAATACTTCTAAAATTGAAAACTATATCTTCCGTATCCACTAGACACTAGTAATAATTAATATTGTTTTACGTAATTAATAGCAATTTAATGTCTAGTTGATCTTTTAGAGCATAGTAATGGATGTCACATAACTTTTGCATCCGTTCTTATGACGACCCGGACAGTCGTCTCATGAGTTACCGCTCTGTTTCTCCCATTTCTGCTTCTTTATGCTTCTTCATCCGTGTTTATTATGATCGAGTTGGTTAGTTTGCGTTCGGAGTGGATTTGGCAAGAAATGAGATACTTAGTCTCTTTTAAGAAAGTTTAAGTTGGAAAAGTCAACCGAATATTGACTTATGTGTTAGAGGGCTCGGATGTGAGTTCCTATGGTTCGGTTAGCTTCGGGAGGTGATTTATGACTTAGGAGTGTGATCGAAATTGGTTTTGGAGGTCCGGAGTAGAATTAGGCTTGAATTGGCGAATTAGTATTTTGGCGATTTCCGGTTGGTAGGTGAAATTTTGATTCGGGGGTCGGAATGGAATTTTGAGAGTTGTTGTAGCTTCGTTATGTCATTTGGGATGTATGTGCAAAATTTTAGGTCATTCAGATGTGGTTTTGTTGAGTTTTTGATCAAAAATATGTTTCGAAAGTTTTTAGAAAATTTAAGCTTGAATTCGATGTGAATTGGTGGATTTGATATTGTTTGAGGTGTTATGATGACTCGAGCAAGTTTGAATGAGGTTTTAGGATGTGTTGGTATTTTTAGTTAAGGTTCCGGGGGCCTCGGGTGAGTTTCAGGTGGTCAATCGGACCATTTTCTAAGTTGAAAAGTTGCAGATTTTGGGAGTTCAGGTGTTGCAGAAAATATCCCATCGCGTTCGTGAGGGTTATGTCGCGTTCGCATAGAAGGGATTTGGGAGGTAGGAATTTAAGCCTCCGCATTCGCGTTTGATGGCTCGCGTTCGTAGAAGGCTAAGAGTTGGTGCTTCGCGTTCGCATGAGTATGCTCGCGTTCACGTATAAGGAAATGGGGTCCAAGAGCAATTGTTCTTCGCATTTGCGTGTGAGGGAACGCGTTCTCGTAAGTGTAAAGCCTGAATCATCGCGTTCGCGGAGGCTGAGTCACATTCGCGTAAGGTTAATTTTAGCTAATTTTTAAATGTGCTTTGCGTTCACGAGGCTAAGGTCGCGAACGCGATGAAGAGATATCAGAACTGGTCAGAAAGTTTATTAAACATTTCATCCGCGATTTTGAGTCATTTTTCCTCCATAGTTGAGCATTTTGAGAGCTTTTTGAAGGTGATTAAAGAGGTATTCAAGGAGAATTGATTGGAGGTAAGATTTTTGAACCTAAAACATGATTCTATTGTGAAATTAACCTAGAAATTCATCGAACTTAAGCTAGAAATGGAAGAACTAGGGCTTGGGATTTTGAATTTTGATTTGGGGATTTCGAGGACCATTTGAGGTCGGATTTGAGAGATTTTTGTATGTATGAACTCATGAGGAGATAAGGAACCCGTTGATGTAAAAATTTCTGAGTTTCGAGAAGTGGGCCTGGGGCTCGGGTTTTGCTAATTTTGGGATTTTTTGATATTTTTCGATGTTTTCGCTTGGGCTTTGTTCCCTTAGCATATTGTGATGTGTTCATTCTGATTTTGGATAGATTCGACGTGCGTGGAGGCCAATTTTAGGGGGAAAGGCATCGCGAACTAGAGTTAAAGCCGATTCGAGGTGAGTAATAAATGTAAATGATGTCCTGAGGGTTTGAAAACCCGGATTGCACATCGTAGTGCTATATTGAGGTGAGACACGCGCGTGATGATGAGCTTGCGGTCGAATACTGTTGGGGATTGTGACTTGGTCCATCCCGATTGATGATTTTACCGTGTATTTGACTGAAACTTATTTGTTATCATAATGATTTGGACTGATTGTCATATTTGAGCTTCGTGCCAACTTTATGAATCCTTTCGGGGATTTTTATCACTATTTCCTCACTGTTTTGACTTATTACTTAAACTCAGTCGTACTGTTTTCCACTTTTTTACAACTCAGCCATTTTTACTCAGTTTTGAGACTTAAATGATATTTTAAATAATTTTTTGGGCTGAGAAGTACTATTTTACTAATGCCTGAGGGGCTTATTTTATTTCTGGACTGAGTATGGCCGAGGGCCAGATGTGAGGATACACTATTACTGATATGACGAGGGCCTGAGATACATGTATACGCCACAAGGTGGCTTGAGTGATATGAGGTCGAGGGCCTAGATTTGATGCCACGAGATGGCTTGATATTGCGCTTGGGCCGTAAAAGGCCCCTCTCGGAGTCTGCACACCCACAGTGAGCGCGGGTACCCAGTTGTGATATGAGATAGAGAGCCCGAGTGGCTGGTACAGTTCTATGTGTTTACTTCATTTAACTGTCTGTCACTTAACTGCATATCTGTTGTCGAATTATCTCATTCCGCTTTTTTATTGATTTATTGCTTTCATATTACCTATTTAACTGTTGCATTATAGGTTACCCTTGTATACGTGATTTCTTATTCTCAGTCATTATTTATGCTTATTACTCACTGGGTTGGAGTACTCACATTACACCCTCCACTGTGTGTGCAGATTCAAGCATAGCGGATTCCGCTCCTGAGTGCTGATCCCTCCCAGTTCAGGCGGTCTTTCGGAGACTACGAGGTTGCTATTGGCATCCACAGCCCCGTGCCTCCCTTATCTTATTATTCTCATGTTCTTAGAACTATTGTATCGGAATTAGTGTTTAGTAGACTTGTATCCGGATTTCTTAGTTGCTCATGACTTGTGACACCCCGGTTTGGGCTGTGTCGAGATGGTTTCTACTATTATTATCTATACGTCTGCGAATTATTGCTATCAAATTATTCTTTAAACTATTTTATGATAATTAACTATTTTAAGAGGTGTATTGTATTGAGGCGCCATCACGATCGGATTCGGGGTTTGGGTCGTGAGAAGTTGGTATCAGAGCCTAGGTTACTAGGTCGCACGAGTCATGAGCGAGTTTAGTAGAGACTAGCGGATCGGTACAGATACGTCTGTACTTATCCTCGAGAGGCTGTAGAACCTTTTAGGAAAAACTTCATATTCTTGAAATTCTTGTCGTGCGAAGTTGTTGATCCGAGAACTAAACTTCTGATATTCTATTCTCTCACAGATAGTGAGGTCGGACGAGGTGAGTAACCACCAGTGCCACCTACTGAGGGCACCCGAGGCCGTGGATGCGGTCGTGGTCTTGGCAGAGGCAGAGCAGCAAAGGCAGCACCTGTTGATCCACCAGCTATCCCAGCTCCGGATCAGGCTCTAGCAGCACCAGTTCAGGCACCAGTTATGCCCATCATGATCCCGGGTCTACTGGAGGCCTTGCCACAGATCTTGACAATTTGCACTGGCCTGGCTCAGGTAGTTTCAGCCACCACAACAGCAACTACTTCACAGGGGGGACGCAATCAGACCCCCGCTGCCCGCACACCTGAGCAGGTAGTGCAGGGACTACAAATGCCGGAGGCACCTCCTGCCCAGCCGGTTGCACCAGTACAGGAGTTCATGGTCCCAGTTATGTTGGATGATGAGCAGCATCATCTTGAGAGGTTTGAAAGACTCCAACCTCCGTCATTCAGTGGTGCTGAGGTCAAGGATGCCCAATGTTTTCTGGATAAGTGCCAGCGGATGCTCCACACAACAGGAATTCTTGAGTCTAGTAGTGTGGCATTCACCACCTTTCAGTATTCTGGGGCTGCCTTCACTTGGTGGGAGGATTTTGAGAGGCGTAGGCCTGTAGATGCAGTACCCCTTACTTGGCAGCAGTTCTCCGCTCCTTTCTTATAAAAGTATGTGCCGCAGAGCCCACAGGTAGGAGATGCGTAGCCATTTTGAGTGGTTAAGATAGGGGGATATGACCATGTCCCAGTATGAGATGAGGTTTTCTGAGTTGGCTCGTCATGCCATCTGGATGATTCCGTCAGATCGTGAGAGGATTAGGAGATTTGTGGGTGGCCTTAACTACCATCTCCGTATTCTTATGACTAGAGAGAAAGTATTAGGCGCTACATTCGAGGAGGTGGTTGATATCGCTCGTGAGATTGAGACGGCTCACCATCGGGAGCGAGATGAGAGGGAGGCCAAGAGGCCTCGAGGATCGGGCAGTTATAGTGGTGCTCCTTTGATGGGCCAGTTCTAGCAGGGTAGAGGTTATTTTTTCAGGCCTGCTCAGTCGGCCTGTCCAAAGTACCGTGGGGCATCTTCAGGTCGTGGTTATCATGGGTCTCAAAAGGGCCAGCCTTCACTCAGCGCCCTTCCTGTTCATAGTTTATCCCGTGCTCTATCAGCTCAAGGTTCTTCCACATCGAGTGCATCTGCTAATCACTCTGGTGTGAGGGGTTCCCTTCAGTCCCCTTCTCCAACACCTGGGAGTTGTTTTGAGTGTGGAGAGTTTGGGCATATATGAAGGCAGTGTCCTCACCGTGTTGCTAGCTCGTCTCAGTAGAGGGTTCAGCCCTCGACTCCTACTCTAGTTACTTCACCACCTGCCCAGCCAGCTAGCGGTGGAAGTCAGGCATCCAGGGATCACCCCATATTGGGAGGCCGATTAGATGGCGGCCAGGTCTATTTTTATGCTATGCCAGGCAGATCCGATGCCATTGCCTTTGATGCTATCATTTTAGGTATTATTTTAGTCTGCCACGGAGATGCCTCTGTATTATATGATCTTGGTTCCACCTTTTCTTATATGTCTTCATACTTTGCTCATTACTTGGGTATGCCCCAGGAGTTTTTTGCTTTACCTGTTCATGTATCTACCTCGATTGGCGATACTGTTATTGTAGACCGTATGTACCGGTCATGTGTGGTGATTATTAAGGGTCTGGAGACCTAAGTCAATCTTTTGTTACTGATTATGGTGGATTTTGATGTCATTTTGGGCATGGATTGGTTATCTCCATGTCGTTCTATTCTAGACTGTCATGCCAAGACAATTACTTTGGCTATGCTAGGTACGTCGTAGATAAAGTGGCGTGGTGTGACAGATTATGTTCCTAGTAGAGTTATCTCTTTCTTGAAAGCCCAGTGTATGGTTGGGAAGGGTTGCCTCTCATATCTTGCCTTCGTGAGGGATGTTGGAGCTGAGGCTCCCAGTATTGATTCTGTCCCATTTGTGAGGGATTTCTCTGATATATTTCCTGCAGACCTGCCGAGCATGCCACGAGATAGGGATATTGATTTTGGTATTGACCTGGTGCTGGGCCCTCAGCCATTTCTATTCCGCCATATCGTATGACACCAGCAGAGTTGAAGGAGCAGCTTCAGGAACTCTTAGATAAGGGGTTCATCCGGCCTAGTGTGTCACCTTGGGGTGCGCCGGTTCTGTTTGTGAAGAAGAAGGATGGCACTATGAGAATGTGCATAGATTATAGGCAATTGAACAAGGTAACAATTAAAAACAAGTATCCTCTGCCTTGCATTGATGATTTTTTTTTACCAGCTTCAGGGAGCGAGGGTGTTCTCCAATATTGATCTCTATTTGGCTTATCACCAGTTGAAGATCAGGGATTAAGATATTCTCAAGACAACCTTCAGGATTAGATGTGGTCACTATAAGTTCCTAGTTATGTCTTTTGGGCTGACCAATGCCCCAGCAATGTTTATGTATCTGATAAACAGTGTGTTCTGGCCTTATCTTGATTCATTTGTTATAGTCATCATTGATGATATTCTGGTATATTCGCATAGTCAGGAGGAGCACACGGAGCATTTGAGGCTTGTGTTGCAGAGATTAAGGGAGGAGAAGCTTTATGGAAAGTTCTCCAAGTGTGAGTTTTGGTTCAGGTCAGTGGTATTCTTGGGACACGTGGTGTCCAGTGAGGGGATTCAGGTTGATTCAAAGAAGATTGAAGCGGTGCAGAGTTGGCCTAGACCATTCTCAGCTACTGAGATTCATAGTTTTCTTGGGTTGGCAGGCTATTATCACCGGTTTGTTCAGGGATTCTCATGTATCGCATCGCCCTTGACCAAGTTGACTCAGAAGGGTGCTCCATTTGTATGGTTAGACGAGTGTGAGGAAAGATTTTAGAAGCTCAAGACAACTTTGACCATAGCTCTAGCATTAGTTTTACTATCATCTTCAGGTTCATATACCGTGTATTGTGATGCTTCGAGAGTTGGGATTGGTTGTGTATTGATGCAGGAGGGTAGAGCTATTGCGTATGCTTCTCTTCAGTTGAAGCCCCATGAGAAGAACTGCACTGTTCATGATTTGGAGTTGGCTGCTATAGTTCATTGATGATAGGCTATAATAACGTATTTTAGTCGATTATTACGCTCTAATTTACTGCACTTTAGTTGAGGTTGTGCTTTAATCGCTAGTGTTTGCACTAATTGTGTGTTTTATGCCTTGTAGGTGTGATTCCGAGCTATATAGATGTTATGGAATGAATTTAAGTGATTTGAAGCTTTGAAGTCTGAGTAAAAGCTCAAAGAATTAAGCCGGGATCGTGTTCGGGGGTCAAATTTGATAATTAAGTACGAACGAAGACTCGAGGAGGCATATTGCTCACTGTCTAGTAAAATAGA
>MU748716.1:90044-157952 GCA_026770625.1 Nicotiana glauca
ATATATGTTGAGGAAATGTATTGGAGACCCTTCTCGAGTTGTCCCTATCAAAGATGTACAAGTTACAGAGGATCTATCATATGAAGAAGTACCAGTGGCTATATTAGATCGACAAGTCTGCAAGCTGAGAACAAAAGATGTAGCTTCCGTCAAAGTATTGTGGAGGAACAAGAATATGGAAGAAATGACATGGGAATCAGAAAAGGAGATGAAGTCTAAGTACCCTTACCTATTTCAGAATGAAGATAACAAGGATGTTGGTGGAACACATGAGACATTGGAAGGTGAAACATCTCTATGAGGTAAGCAATAACTTGAGAATACTCTTCTTTAATACAAAATGGTGATATGCAGATATAAATATCCATAGTGCTTTGTGTAGCCAGCCATATGTTGGGCTTAAGTGCTTTAAAGTTTGGCTAGTGACCATTTTATAGGGGGAATTGATCGGCAATTTCCATTGGAATCCACGATGACTTGGACTCCCCGTAGACCCTTACATTCAAGGACGAATGTTCCTAAGGGTAGGAGGGTGTTACAACCCATATTGACGTATGTTAGCTCATGCCATAAGGTAGTTGACATAAATCCATTAAAGGATTATCTTCAAGCTGATAAGAAGTTACTCCTATTGGTCTTAAATGATACAAAAGTGTATAAGGGTGGTTAACAAGTATTAGAAGTTAAACGAATCAAGGATATTGTCAGTCGTATTTTTGGGTAAACCTAGAAGTGCTTAATACACCAAATAGGTAGTGTTTTAAGGTATTTGAATCATATAGTATCCGTATCATAAGTCTTGAAGTCAAATGAGTTATGAGACAAAAGTCGACAAAAGTTGTCGCAACTTTGGTTCATAATTTTACTTAAATATTATGTCAAATTTTACTAATTTCTCCCAATTTACATAGAATTATGGAGAGATATAACCACTAAATTGAATATCTATGAGTCTAGTTTCTAACGCATTAAACCGTTCGTCGATACGATCTCGGAGTAGAGAGATATTCGCATTTTTGCGAGACTGCGCCAAGCACCTCTTTATGGGGCCCACTAAGGCGGTTTAAGACATTTGAATATATATAGGACGCCTCCTACCCGTTTTAAGTCATTTATTTTCACTAGTTTCAGACCTTAAAAACCTAGGAACAGCCTCTCAAGGTTCTCTCAAGATTCAAGACCCAAACAAAGGGCAAACAACACAAATCAAGTGTCGGGAATCCCGTGGCGCTAGTAAGTCTCTTGTTCTTCTTGTTGTTGCTCATTTTTGTGTTGTTCCAGATCATGTGGGAGGTTTTTTTAAAGTTTTTATGTTCCGTAAATACTCCCTCATGTTCTTAATATCAACCCTAGGTGATTTCAAGCCTCCTAAAGTGATTCTAGTGCCGAAAAATACTAATTGATCGCTAGTTTCGCTTTCTTGTTGTTGTGGCAGCATTGGAGGGATATTTCATGGAAATTTAAGGTCAAATTGGAGTGGTTATTTATTTATAAAGGTAAGTAACCTCTTACTCTATATTTATTTAAGATTATCCAAGTTGTGGCTAAGCCATTAAAGCTAGAACTTGTGAAATATATATCGAAAGGCTTGGTAGTAATGCTATCGGTTGGTGAACTGTTTTGGGAGACTCAATATGTTTATTATTGATGTTGTTTGGTCTGTTTGGTGATTGTTTTGAATGGTGTTAAGTCATATATATAGGGAAGGTGCTGTCCGTTTTATCGCAAAATAGATTGTGGTCGATACATAATGGTTATGACGCTTAAAAGATAACGATAGTATCGTTTCTCTTATTGTAGACTAAGGAGTGTGAAAATTGCATAGCTTGAGATTTCGGAAATATATACAAGGTATGTGAGGCTATACCTTTCCTTCTTTTGCACGACTCCGATTATACATAATGTACTGAACGAGCTTCCAAAGATACTCTACTCTTAGAAGCTAGCAGTACTTACATTGTTTCCCCTCTCATTGAACGATTGATGTTAATGTTGCTTCTCTTATTCTTATGTTATCAATGTTGTTGGTACTTCCTGATTCTTATAAGGTTCATAGTGAAGCGTTAGTCCTAATAACATGTACAAAGGATACCTTACGTCACTCCTAAAGGTTTATAACGCAATTCTATGAGTCGGGCATGCATTTTATATATATATATTTTACTCTACCAAGCCACGCTATAGACGGCCGGGTATGGCACCTACTGGGCAACCACTGATCAGTTGGGTTTTACCGAGCTTCACGTGGCCGGGTACGATCTACTGAGCCTTATGATGGCCGGGTACATTTTTACCGAGCTTATTACGGCCGGGTACGATATTATGATGATGATGCCCACAGAGGCGTATGTTTTAAAAGCTTATATATTTATACATATGTATCATGCATTTCATGTCAGTAGCCCTCAGAGGTACTCAGATGTTACAGGTTGTATATTCTCTATCCATGTTTATATTACTGTTCGTGTTTATGCTTCCCTGCCTTACATACTCAGTACTTTATTCGTACTGACGTCCTTTTATTTGTGGACGCTGCATGTCGTGCTGCAGGTCCTGATAGACAGGCAGGTGTAGCTTCCCCACCACAGTAGGCTGTCTAGTTCAGCAGTGATTGGTGAGATCCCTTCTCCGGACTTGCCTTGGTCTTGGTATGCATTTTTGTTATAGACATTATGGGTATGTCGGGGCCCTGTTCCGGCTATGTTGCAGTACTTATATTCCTGTAGAGGCTCATACTCATGTATAGTTTGGTATGCCTTGTCGGCTAGTTTTTGTTGTATAGCCTTTCATGATAGCGTGGTAGCTCGTACCATATATATATAGTTTCTTGATTTTCTGGTCATCACATGTTATGTAGGTTCATGCCATCATATTTTATTGTTGGTTGTCCATGATCCTTGTCTACCATTTATATTGATATCCTCAGCCCTAAAAGATAATAAAGAAGGTTAGATAAAATATGCGTTGGTGCTCGGCAAGTATGGTCGGGTGCTAGTCATGGCCCTCCAGTTTGGGTCGTGACAAAAACCTTCGAAAAATCGTCAAAATCCGAGCTCTCTATGTCAAAATATCAAATAAAACCCAAAACCTTGTATTTATTGAGTACCCCACGGATTCCACCTATGCGGACCGCACAAAAACGACCGCGGTCCGTGCAAAAATGACCGCGGCTGTGCTGGCCTTGCTCTGCAGTGACAGGCTTTAGTATTTTTGTCATAACTTTCGCTACAGATGTTCAAATGCCTATTATAGCGTGAAAAGGACCGCGCCCCGCGCCAAAACTGCTGCCCCCTCCATTTTTCTATGTTCCGGGATATCCGTACTTGCTCAAACTCACCCGAAACACACCCGAGGCCCTCAAACCTCAACCCAAACATACAAACACATCCATAACCTCATTAACACCTAGTCGAGCTTTAAGAACTTAGAAATTTTAAATTCCACGAACAACGCCGAAACCTATCAAATCAAGTCTGATTGACCCCAAATTTTGCACACAAATCATAAATGACATAGTGAAGCTATTCCAACTTTTTGAGTCGGATTTTGATCTCGATATCAAAAAGTCAACCCCTCGGTCAAATTTTCAAATTTCGACTTCTCATTTTTTCCATTTCAAGGCTAATTAAACTACAAACTTCCAAAGAAGTTTCCGGGCACACTCCTAAATTCAAAATAACCATACAGAGCTATTGGAATCATCCAAAATCTATTCCGGATTCGCTTACTCTTATTTCACCTTCCGGTCAATTATTTCAACTTAAGCTCTCTTCTTGGAGACTAATTGTCTCTATTCCTTTCAAAACCTTTCCGAACCTGAACCAATTTCCCGGGCAAGTTACATAAGAACCGTGAAGCATGAATTCAGTAGTATAGGAAAAAATGAGGTTGTACTTATTCAAAACGATGGGTCGAGTCGTTACAGAAGATTAATTATAGTGCTTGTAGTGAAATAAAAAATTGTTTATGATCTGAAAAATGACCAAAAAATTGTTCATACTGCACGATTTTCCTATTAGATTAATTGTTGGGCATCCAAGAATCCCAACACTAACTACATTATGTCTAGTTCCTAAATGCTATTATCTATGTTTTTAAATATGTTTATCTTTTGGTTCAAAAAATAAAAATTCTTGAGCATTGAAAATGGATGGAAAATAGACTTCTTCCCGTCGAGCGGGTTATACAGATAAATTTATAAGTGGCATGGATGAGTTTATTAAATTTTCTTGTAGTCAGACTAAGTACTTGTCCGAGGGAGTCATAAGGTGCCCTTGTAAGCGTTGTAAAAATATGAAGCACCTAAAACGCAATAAAATTACTGTGCATGTTTTTCAAAAAGGGTTCACGCCAGGATATTGGTATTGGACATCACATGGAGAGGAAGCACCTCCATTTGATTTGAATGAAGACACTATTCAGGCGCTTCGAGTAGTCATCAAGGGTATAACTTTGACAGACCTTCAAGCAGTCAAAGTAAAATTCCTGGAGAAGACTATGAACATGTAAATAGATATCAAAGTATGATTTATGATGCTGCTGGTGTAGAATTTGGGCTTCAATTTGAACCCAATATAGAAGAGTCCCCAAATATGGATGCTACCAGATTTTTCAAAATGTTGAATTCAGTTCAACAACCTTTATGGCTTAGATGTAAACATTCAGAGCTATCTACAACGGTTAGAATGATGAGTACTAAATTTGAGTACAATATGTCTCAAAGTTATTTTAATGCAATGTCATAATTAATGAATGATACAAGTCTTCTAGATAATAAGATACCTCTAGAATACTATCATGCGAAAAAACTAGTTTCAGGACTTGGTCTAACTAGTCAAAAAATTAACTGTTGTGTTAATAGATGTATGTTGTATTACAAGGTTGATACAGAGATGATAGAATGTAAGTTTTGTAAAGAACCTTGCTACAAAGAACGTGCGTGCAAGAAGGGTAATAAAAAGGTTCCTCGAAATACAATGCATTACTTGTCGCTTATTCCTAGTCTTCAACGACTATATGCTTCGATGAAATCTGTGGAGCAAGTGAGGTGGAATTGTAAAAATCGCAGGGAAGAAAGTGTGTTATGCCACCCTTGAGATGGAGTAGCATGGAAATACTTTGATTGAACTTATCTAGACTTTTCTGTAGAACCTAGGAATGTTTGACTTGGTCTTTGTGCTAATGTCTTTACATCTTATAGTCAGAAAACATCACCATACTCTTGTTACCCGACGATTGTTACTCCCTAAAATCTTCCTCCTGATCTTTGAATAGCCGCCACATACATGTTCTTAACATTGATCATTCCATGTCCACAAAATTCCAAGGAAAAAATTGATGTGTATCTTTAACCATTAATAAATGAGCTGCAATAGTTGTGGAAGGATGGTATACTAACTTATGATGTGTCAAAGGAAAATAGATGAGCTATGTTTTCCTCTTTCGCAAACTCAAGCTCCTTCTCGTGAATTTGAAGCTTAAGCTACCAA
This sequence comes from Nicotiana glauca, assembly GCA_026770625.1. Taxonomy (NCBI): domain Eukaryota; kingdom Viridiplantae; phylum Streptophyta; class Magnoliopsida; order Solanales; family Solanaceae; genus Nicotiana; species Nicotiana glauca. The sequence continues at coordinate 95,534 of MU748716.1, forward strand.
AGCCTTCGCGAACGAGACCCCTCCTACGTGAACGTGATGAACAAACTCTTAGGGTCCTAGCTGCTCCAACTTTCCTCTTCACAAACGCAACTCCACTCTACCTCACCCTTCGCGAAAGCGGGACCTACGTTGCAAACAAGAAGACCAACTCACCTACCTCACTCATCATCCATTCGCGAATGCAAATCCTCTCGTGAAAACGAAGAAGAATTTCTCTGCAACAAAATACAGAAAATTTGCTATCTCCTCAAGTCCCAAAATGATCCGTTAACTACCCGAAACTCACCCAAGGCTCTTGGGAGCTCAACCAAATATGCCAACACACCCTATAACATCATTCAAACTTTTTCTAACCTTCGGAATGCTCCAAACAATACCAAAACAATCAAATTATCATCGGATTCAAGCCTAAGGATTCTAAATCTTCCGAATTCAGCAAACGATCAAAAAGTCTATTAAACCCCACCCACTGACTTAAAATTTTGCACACACGTCATAAATGACATAACTAACCTACTCCAATTTACAGAATTCCATTCCGTTCCCGATACAAAAATTTCCACTACCAACCGAACAACACCCAAATTCCAATTTTGCCTATGCAAGCCTAAATCTACCACGAACCTCTAAAAATATTTCGATCATGTTCCTAAGTCCCAAATAACCTAACGAAGCTATCTGAACATCAAAATTCATATCCGAGACCCTTTTTACATAAGTCAACATCCGGTTGACTTTTCCAACTTAAGCTTACTCAAAAGAGACTAAGTGTCTCATACCTCCAAAATCTTTCCGAAACCAAACCAACTAATCCATTATCACATAATACAGTTGAACATGACATAAAGAAGCAGAAATATTGGAAACACAGTGGTAACTCATGAAATGACCGGCCGAGTCGTTATAGAAGACCAATCTAGTTCGTCATAATCTTGACATAATGCATATAGAAAAAAACTTTTTTTACAATATTTTTCATACTATCATGGACAACAAAGATAAAACTAAGGATAATGAGAAGGTAATAATAGACTTAAAAGAATATTGCTGTTAAAATGATCTACACGTGAAACAAGACGGTGACGGGAAATAGATTAAACTGAAAGTAAAGTTTACCTTAAACGCGGAACAAAATAAAATGTAATTTGGGTAATTGTGTTGATATGACACATTTAAAGTTATTTAGGGTGAAAAGTCATGATTGTCATATTTTTGTGCAATGTCTTATTCCAATTGCTTTTAGTGCATTTCCAAAACCAATATGGAAGCCATTAACTGAAATCAGTCTATTTCTTAAAGACTTGTGCTCAACAGTGTTATTGGGGATCAGTTAATACAAATGGAATAAAATATCTCTTTAATCTTGTGTAAGTTGCAGCGAATATTTCTACTCGGATTTTTGATTCAATGGAGCACTTATTGGTTCATTTGTCCATTTAAAAGGTAAAATTATTCCAAGAATTTATTATTTTTTATCTTTATTTTATTACATAATTTATTTCTTAAAAGTGATTGTAGGATCCTAAATAAAAATAAGAAGACTGTCAAGAATTAATCCAGAGTTAAAGGGTCTATTTGTCAAGCATAGTTGGCTCAAGAAATCTTGTACTTTGCTTCCCATTATTTTGAATCTCATGTCCTAGCTACCAACAATAGAGTTGGCCGTGATGATGATGTAATAAAAAAGTATGCAACTCAACTAACTCTATCCGTCTTTAATCCTTTTGGCCGAACTTATGGCAATAAGGATGGCACTATTAGGTGGCTAGATGATAAAGAGGTTGATGCAGCACAATTGCATGTTCTTATAAATTGTTATAAGGTTAAGCCTTTTCTCAAGTAAGTTTCAATCATTATGTTTGTTTAATTATTAAGACAAACTTAGTTATATTTAGGTTGAAACTAATATTTTGTGTAAGTGGGTGCAGTTTGTATGAGAAAGCCTTGAAAGATACTTACAACGATCTCATTGATGATGTTATTGATAAACAAATTGAAGCAGACTTTCCATAATGGTTTAAAGACTATGTATGAATACCATAAACTAGTTATTATTAAAGAACATATCTGTTATAGGCAATATCATTGAAAATGCATGTATAATTTTATTTCATTGTCTGATAGGTGAATAGTAATTCTCAATAAATATTGCAGAATCCATATAGGCAAATCTTAGCAATGGGACAATTAAGACGGGCAAAGTCTTGGCTTGTTTATTTTGTTAATGGATACAAATTTCACACTTCTTCATGGGGGTGAAGGAAGAAGTACATATTATAGTGGGGTATGTGTTGGTGGCTGTTGATACCCAGTTTTTTCCTATAATACTTTTTAAGTGCATATATACCTTCAAAACTATGCATTAGCATCAATTGATATTTTTTCATAAATTTTACATTTTAAAATTAATTTATCCTAGTATTTTATTTATATAAATAATTTAAAAATTACATTAAAAATGACTTTATAGAGTTTAATGACTTAATATTGCTATTTATAGTCATATTAAATTCAAGTTATTTCACAATGGGCAGATTTACATTTTTTTGCTTACAATTGCTATAACTTTGCAATTATAGTCCATGCATACATTATTACGTTCTCTTGCCATAAAATGGCTCATTGTATTTTTAAATGTTGAATAATTATTTTAAAATATTTTTATGTATGAATTTTTTTTATAATCTGCTAATTATTTTATAAAACATCTTCATTAATTATTTGGGGTATTTAATAAATAGCCCTTTTATTCCCAAACCTGACCCATCTCTAACCAGCCCTAACCCTTTATATTTGGCCCAATCCCCTTGGACCCAAATCTGTATGCCCTGACCCAATACCCCATCTCAATCATGACTGTTGATCATTCAAATCAACGGTCCACATTTCCCGCACCATACCTAAAGCTAAACGATCCCCCTAACCCTCTCATTTCTCTCCTCTCACCCGCTGTCATCATCTCCCTCTTCTCTCAAAATCCCTCGACCTAATCCTAATTCTAAGCGCCATCACCGGCATAAACCTCCACCTCTTGAGGCTACCATGGCTTCTCCGACCAGCCCTAGCCTTCTACACGCCATGGCTCATCGATTTCTTGGATCCTTGAGAAGATCCCAAAGAACCTAGCTGGTTCTGGTTTGAAACTTTGTTTATTATCCTGTCTCATGCTATTTTTTTAACTGTGAGTAAGAACTTTTTATTTTGTTATGAATATATGGGTTCTTGACCTATTCTATCATCTCTACTACTTTTCTGAAGAAAAAAAAACCCTAGTCTATTACTATCGATCCTTCTCAGATCTGTATAGATCTTGGGTGATTCGAGTGCTATTATATGTTTTCCTTTTAAAATTTCTGGGTTAATTAACCATGCCGACTTTCATCGCTCTTCCTAAACTAGGATTCATCCCAAATTGTTTTCAAAGGTCTTTCTCGCTTCTAAATATTTAATCAATTACTCTTTCACCTTCTTCACCCATTTTTGTAAGAGTATTTGAACCCTAGTTGATTCCATGTAATATACCAATTTTTCTAATCTTTGCTTTGATCTAGGTACTTTCTGTGTCACCTTACTCTATTTATTGGACTTAAACTCTTTTTTGTTGTCAAATCCATTATTCTATGATTTATGCCCTAATAATCTCTATTGGGCTAGAATATGTATTTCCGACTAATTTCTATGTTTCTGTAATGTTTTACTTAGTCCATTTTTCTATTTATGGAATTTGATATCTCTTTCTAGAAATCAGTATTATTTTTGAAAGTTTGGTTGATTTATCTGCTCTAGTAGAGGTTCGTGTGTATAATTCTTGTTGTTTCCTTGTTTACGACCTTAATTGGTCATCCCTACCTTAATTGATTGCATGTATAATTGTAGATTCTAATCGATTCCTTTACATGGTATAAGTTGGATTCCTTCCTTAATTAGTCCCATATTATTACCGTTTGATCAATCTCTCTTGATTAAAGGAGTCTATTCTGAACTTTTTTTATGTGATTGGATTCTGTGACTTCCTTAATTGACTGAATGATGATTCCTTTACCTTGGTGTTACACTCCTATATTGCTATATAAACACTCTTATTCTACCTCTCAAGACGAACTAAGTTTAGAATACACGCACATGCACACTCAAACTCTCTCTTATTTCTCTGTTACTTATGCTAACTGTTGGTCTAGCCGGCTGAAAGCCAAGGCTAGACAGTGGAATTACACTTGCCTTATATTCCGCACTTTGCTTCTCTAACTGGTATGTCTCCAGTTCAATTATGAAACTCAAACTCTGTGTGTTCCATATTTTTCACTAGTTCGATTTGCTATGTATTCACTTTATCTTCGTGTTTACTGCTTTACTCAGAATATCTAAATCCTGTCCTCCTTTGTTCAAATATGCAATCAGTATGTCTGGGTCCCACTTGTATGTTTGATACTTGGCCAACATGTTTATTTAAACTCGGTTTACTCTCTTTAATTGGTGTGATCATGTCAATAACTTAGTTGTCTAATGTACTTGGTTGATCCTAATTAGTATGCACTTTGTCTTCAACATGACTATTTCACTAAATTCTATGCTTATGTATTAATTTCTTCTTATCATGACTAACTTGTTATGTCCCTGAACTTGCAGATTCCTATTTGTTCTGTACAGTTATTGCTCCACATCCCTAGACTCTGTTTATATGTTTGAACTCTCTATGTTCCCAACACCCTTGACCCATGTTTGTAAAGGTGATTGTTGAAGTGATTGTGAGTCTGAGCACTCTAAGTTTGTGTGACTATATGCCTGTTCTTTTCAAAATTTATTTCAAGACGGTTTCCACCCCTAGTATCTTCCCGAAAATTGTTTCTATTTGAGAAAATATTTTCACTTCTAAAATTGACTTGTTTTAATAAGTCTTTCAAAACTATGTCAAGCACTCTCACTTTACTCTTAGACCATTAGGTTCTTCCCCTCCAGTGCGTGTACTGCTTAGGAATCCATTAGATTCCTCTTAACTCTAGCACACTGGGGCTAGCCCTTCCACACTGCACATAACAAATCCTCTATTTTAGAAAAGGTCTCGGTGTGAGCACTTTCGGGGATCCTTGAGGTCCTTAGGGAACTTTGACACACTAGGTCACAATATTGGCTGTGAGATTCTTGGCATCTGAGACAGTTTTTGAAGGCCTGGCATCCCCAAGTTTACTTTGCGCCTAATTTAGGCCCCCTATAGTATAGTTTACATTTATTTATGTAATTCATTCGATCCTGGTCTGTGATAATATTATTTATAAATAGATGTTGGGATAATTAGTAAAAGGGGGAGGGTTCCTATACGATTTTGTGGGGAAACCTGGTAGAGATCTGATAAGTTGGGATTTTAACGTGTTTTATGCCCCAACTTGCCTATGTTTTAAGTATAAATTGCTACAAAATAACCCCAAAATGCTCACAGGTTGTGTTTGATTGCAGGTTTGGTCAACAAAGTGATGAAATGTCAAAGATCAGCTTAAAAAGGAGTGAATCCTACTCAAGCATCAATGACCAAGAGAATTGAGGAAAAATGAGCCTAGTGCGGACCGCGCAAAAATGAATGCGGCTGCACTAGGAGGTTTAGAGACATGGCATAATCAGTGTGAGGCTACGTGGCCGCGGTTGGATTCTTGTGTTCCGCGTTCAGGCTGCGCGGCCACTTCACACTTTTGTGCGGTCCGCGTGAACAACATTCAGAGAGTTGAATTTTTGACAATTTCAAGAAATGCGCCCCGCTCTTATTTATGTGCGGCCGCACCAACTTCCATCGCGACCGCGCTGCATTTCCACATGGTCCGCGATCTTTAACTTCAGATAAGCTGAAATCATAAGTCAAAGAGCTAGCACGGTCGCGGTCCTTTTTGTGCGGTTCGCGCTGACCCCGCATGGGTATTTTTTTCTAGTTTTTCCAGCCTGGTATAAATAGAACATTTTATCATTTTTAGGTTAAGTTTTAATTTCAAAAACGCAGTTGTGCGGTTGGGAACGAGATTGTAGCCATTTTTGGCACTTTTACTCTTTATTACCGATAGATATCTGTAGATTCTACTTAGTAATTAATTAATATGTTTAGTTCCTCATCAATTTCTTTTGTTTCTTCGTTAATTAAGTGTAGCCAAACTCATTAGCTAGGGTTGTGGCTCAACCCTATTGTGGGTAATTGATGGGTGTTCCCATCTAGGGTTAGATTGATATTGGGTGTTTGTTATTTGGGTTGATTTTATGTTTTAATCTCGAATTTGTGGTTGCAAACATATATTCAAGCTTAGTGGGTTCAACTCTTCTTGAAAAAGAAAGTCTATGACCCCAAAATTGACCCAACAAGGAATTGGGATGGACCCATGAGAAATGAGAGAGTAATTTATGTTTTAATCTCGAATTTGTGGCCTTATCGAGAGAGTAATCACCTTACATGAGCCCTAGTTGCTTGGTCTAATTGGCCTACCCAATTGGTCTCGAGAGAGCTAATAGGGCAAAATCATTCTCTCTATCGAGAGGTGTGAGAATGGGTACAATTGTGCAACGATTATAGCATAAGCCCCAAATATATCAATCTACCCTTAGTAACTTCTACCCATCGATTAGCCACCTAGGTAGTGTCACGACCCTAGTACCTTTCTCTACATTAAATACAACTTAGCAATATTCTCGTAGCATAATTTAGTTCTATTCACTAGTTTTTATAATAGTAGTTATAAACAACAAAGAAAACCAAAAATGTTTGAAGTGACATTAGAAGCACAACCGTATCTCTAGACTAGACAGACAATACAACTCCATTACTAGCTCCCTGTGGAAATTCGATCCCGAACCACTATTATGGTAAAAGCTATTACGGCCCACTCTTCCTACCATGGTGTAGCATTGAATCGGCAGCGATCACTTTTTGGCGCCGTTGCCGGGGAGCTTATGGTGTTGACTATCTGTTTAGCTAGTTTTGTGTTTTGCTTCTCTTTCCTTCTTGTTTACTAATTTTGTTTGTGTAGATCAATCAGGTACAAATGGCTCTCAATGCAAATGACCCTCTTGGCTATGCCATGGCGGGGGAGGAGGTTGAAGATATTGATCAAGTTGAGCTTCAATGACCTCAAGCTCCACGTAGAGGCAAAAATATAAATTCAAATGCCAATCCGAATGAGAATATTCCAGACCCTCCTTTGCTACCGCCAAGAGTGGTCCCAAGAGTTCTTCCTAATCAAGAATATGCCAGTGCTATTATTCCTCCCCGAATCTGGGAGGGGAACTTTCAAATCACAGATGTCATGTTGACCTTGCTCGAGTAAAGAGGGTATTTTACGGGAGCCTCCGATCAAAATGCATACAAGCACTTGAAGGGTTTCATTAAATACATGTTGTGGGTAGAAAGCAAACAAACGTATCCGAGGATGCATTGAGATTGAGGATTTTTCCCGTTCTCTCTTCAGGGTAAAGCATTTGATTGGTTAGAAAGGCTTCCCAATCATTCTATCACCACATGGGATGAATTGGCAGACAACTTTATTGCCAAGTTCTTTTCTCCAAGTCATATGGCGGCTCTTCGAGATGAAATTATAGCCTTCAAGCAAGAACTAATGGAACCTTTACGTGAGATATGTGAAAGATATAGAACAATGGTGAAGGAGTGCCCTAATAACGACATAACCGAGGGAATGATACAACAAACTGTTTATCGGGCCATCAACACCATGAATCAGTGCATTGTAAACCAATTAGCCGGAGGGAACTTCATGAAACTTTCGTACCAAGAGGCATGCTTGATGAAATGGATGACACCTCTTCGGCATGGCAACGTTGAGCAAATGTGCCCCAAGGTGACCCCACAGTCATCCATTTGCACAAGGAATTGCATGATCATGGCCAAGCTATTACCGAGCTTACAAGAACTATGAATCAATTATGAAGGCACAATTGCAACAAATCCAAAACCCGCGCCAAGTCAATGCAATGGAAGGTGTTTCTATGTTGAAAAGGAGGCAAAGAGGGCAACAACAACCTCAAGGTAATTGTGAGCAATTTGAAAACAATAATGATGGTGGTGGTTATTTGAATAAATGCTATGATGAGCAAAGCGAAGAATGTTAATATGTCAATAACTACCAAGGGAATAGAGGAAATCAATGGAATCAACAATGGCATCCCCAAGGAAATTGGGGAAATCAATAAGGCAGCGGTAATTAGAACAATAACAACCAACAACAAAGTGGTGGCAATTGGAACAACAACAATCAAAACAAGAATTGGGGTAACCAAGGTAACAATCAAGGCAATTGGAATGGGAACAATAATAATTGGAGAAACAACAACAACAATCAAGGAGGGTGGAATAATAGTGGAAATCAAGGCAACCGGGGGCAAGGATTTCAAAGGCCCCCCATGTACCAATAACCAAACAATCAACCTCCCTTTCAATCTCAAGGGTCTAGTTCTTCGGGTAGTGATATGGGGAGAATAGATATGATGTTCGAACAAATGATGAAGGAGAACCAGGACTCCGATGCTCAATTGGCTTCTCATAACACCTCTATTCGGAATTTGGAGGTGAAACTTGGCCAAATCTCTCAATCGTTGAATACTCAACCTAAGGGTGCTCTACTAAATGATACGGTAGTGAACCTGAAAGGGGTAACAATCATATGATGGCCGTTACAATAAGAAGAGGAAGAGGCGGTGATGTGCATGCCTCGAATGAAAAGCAAGTTGTGAATGACGAAGTTAAGTTGCATGATGATAATGTTCCCTTGGATGTTGATGATGTGGTTGAACCAAATGTGACCAATGATGTGTGGATTGATATTGATGATGAGGCCGGAGTAAAGACTCAAGATGCCGTGAACCCGTCTAGGGAATACGTGATTCACATGTCCGAGCCGGTTGTACAAAAGGACAAGGCACCATTGCCTAGGCCACCTCCACCTTACCCTCAACGGTTAGCAAAGCAAAAAGGTGAAAATCAATTCAAAAAGTTCATTGAAATGATGAATAGTCTTACTATCAATGTGTTGTTGGTGGAGGCACTTAAACAAATGTCAGGTACGCAAAGTTTATGAAGGATTTGGTAACTAATAAGAGGTCGATGGAGTGTGAAACAATTAAAATGATGCATCAAGTGAGTTCTATTGTGCATTCTATGGCCCCGAAACTTGAAGACCCTGAAGCTTTTTCTATCCCATGCACTATCGGTAGTGCAAATTTTGCCAAAGCCCTTTGTGACTTGGGGGCTAACCTTAACTTGATGCCTTATTCCATTTTCAAGACTTTGGGAATCGAGCAACCTAGGCCAGCCTCTATGAGACTTCAAATTGCGGATCGATCGATGAAGCAACCCTTGGGCATAATTGATGATGTTCTTGTTCGTGTTGATAAATTTATATTGCGGCCGACTTTGTCATATTGGATTGTGAGCTGGACTTTAAAGTGCCGATTATTCTTGGAAGACCTTTCCTAACTACGGGGAAGGCATTGGTTAATGTTGAAGTGGGTGAGTTGACATTCCGAGTGGGAGATGAGAAGGTGATATTCCATATGTGCAAATCAATGAGGCAACCCAATAGCACGGATGTGTGTTCATTTGCGGACATTGTCACAGTTGTGATAGTGGATGACACAAGTTCCATGATAAATGTCGAAGATCCCCTTGAGGCCGTGCTTCTTAACATGGATGTCAATGATGATGCTAGTCGAGTGGAGTGCGTGAATGCATTGCATGGTATGGGTTCATATTCATATCAGCCTAGAAAGTTATCTTTGGATCTTGAAAACAGCAAAACTCCACCAACCAAGCCATAGATTGAGGAGCCACTGGTGTTGGAGTTGAAGCTACTTCCTCTACGCCTCAAGTATGAATTTTTGGGCTCTAATTCAACTCTTCCAGTTATTCTTTCTTCTTGCCTTACTAACTTGCAGGTTGAGGCCACATTGGAGGTGCTTCAAAACCGAAAAAGGGCAATAGGATGGACTCTGGCGGACATTCGGGGGATAAGCCCTGCATTTTACATGGATAAAATCATCTTGGAGGAGGATGAAAGGCCTTCACTTGAACATCAAAGAAGACAAAATGAGGCGATGCAAGAAGTGGTAAAGAAAGAGGTTATCAAGTAGCTTGATGCCGGTGTGGTTTATCCAATCTCCTATAGCTCATGGACCTCCCTGGTCCAGTGTGTGCCAAAGAAAGGTGGGATAATGGTAGTGATAAATGAAAACAATGAGATTATTCCCACTCGGACCATTACCGGGTGGAAAGGTTGTATGGACTACCGGAAACTCAATAAGGTGACCCGCAAGGATCATTTCCCCTTACCATTCCTTGATAAAATGCTTGATCATCTTGTGGGGCGAGCTTTCTATCGCTTTTTTGATGGGTATTCGGGCTATAATCAAATATTAATTGCCCTGGAGGACCAAGAGAAGACCATATTTACATGCCGCTATGGTACATTTGCTTTCTCCCGGATGCCATTCGGGTTATGCAATGCTCTGGTGACCTTCCAACGTTGCATGATGGCTATTTTCACCGACATGGTGGAAGATATATTGGAGGTATTTATGGATGACTTTAGTGTGGTTGGTGACTCCTTTGAAAAATTCTTGGTAAATTTAGATAGAGTTTGTGCTTGATGTGAAGAAACTAACCTCGTTCTCAATTCGGAAAAATGCCATTTTATGGTAGAAGAAGGTTTAGTGTTGGGTCGCAAGATCTCGAAGCAAGGAATTGAAGTTGATAAGGCCAAAATCGAGGTTATTTCGAGGCTTCCTCCCCCTACTTCTGTCAAAGGGGTGAGGAGTTTTCTTGCGGATACCGGGTTCTACCGGCGGTTCATCAAAGATTTCTCGAAGGTTGTGAATCCACTTTTAAAGTTGCTAGAGAAAGATGCCAAGTTTCTTTTTGAACTAATGTGTGATGCAAGTAACGTTGCGGTGGGGGTGGTGTTAGGTCAACGAATTAGTAAAATATTCCATTCCGTGTACTATGGAAGCAAGTCTATGAATGAAGCTCAATGGAATTACACGGTGACGGAGAAGGAATTGTTGGCAATTGTATTTGCCATGGAAAAATTTCGGCCTTATCTTATGGGGACCAAGGTGATTGTGCACACGGACAAATTTTGGCCTTATTAGGTATTTGGATGTCCAAGAAGGATTACAAGGCGAGATTGATGAGATAGGTGCTACTTATTCAAGGATTCGACTTACAAATAGTGGACCGGAAGGGAAGTGAAAATCAAGCTGCGGACCATTTGTCCCGGTTGGAGGAAGAAGGGAGGCCATGTGATGGCCTTGAAATAAATGATGCATTCCCCAACGAGCAACTTCTTTCCGTGTCTAGGTGTGACATTCCATGGTTTGCGGACATCGCCAACTTCATTGTGACCAGAATTGTCCCGTGTGAGCTCTCTTCCAACCAAACGAAGAAACTCAAATAGGATAGTTTAGATTTTTATTGGGATGATCCATACTTGTTTAAAGTTTACACGGGTGGTGTGATTAGAAGATGCGTCCCAGAAGGTGAACAATTGAGCATATTGGAGGCTTGTCACTGCTCTCCCTATGGTGTTCATCATAGAGGGGTGAGGACCACTTAAAAGGTCTTGAGTTGCTGTTTCTATTAGCCGACTTTATTTAAGGATGCTAGTGATTTGGTAAAGTGATGTGATGCGTGCCAAAGAGCCGGCGGAATTTCAAAAAGGGATGAGATGCCACTCAATACTATTCTCGAGGTGGATATTTTTTTATGTTTGGGGCATCGATTTCATGAGTCCTTTCGTGAGCTCTTGTGGGAACACCTATATTCTCGTAGCGATGGACTATGTCTCAAAGTGGGTTGAAGCCGTGGCTTTACCTAACAATGAAGCCCGGAGTGTTATGGCATTCTTGAAAAAGAGTATCTTTACAAGGTTTGGCACCCCTCGTGCTATCATTAGTGATGGGGGTTCTCACTTTTGCAATAAGGATTTCCACTCGTTGCTTGCTAAGTATGGAGTAAATATCAAAGTGACCACACCCTATCATCCTCAAGCTATTGGTCAAGTGGAAGTCTCCAATCGATAAATAAAGAGTATCTATTCCAAGAGAGTAAATGCTAATAGGAACGATTGGTCGAAGAAATTGGAAGATGCTCTTTGGGCCTATCAGACGGCTTACACAACCCCAATTGGCATGTCTCCGTACCGGTTGGTATTTGCTAAATCTTTCCATATTCCTGTGGAATTGGAGCACAAGGCTATGTGGGCCTTGAGGAAGTTGAACTTGGAATGGTATGTTATGGTGAATCTCCGTGTTGAGCAACTAAATGAGCTTGATGAGTTTAGATTTCATGCCTACTCCAGCTCGTCCTTTTATAAGGACAAGATGATGTATCTTCACGACGAATATGCTTGGGGAAAGGAATTCTAGGTTGGTGATATGGTTCTTCTTTTTAACTCTCGATTGAGGTTATTTTCGAGAAAGCTCAAGTCAAAGTGGAGTGGGCCATTTGAAGTTATATGTATGACTCCTTTTGGTGCTCTTGATCTCAAGAACAAGAATGGTGAAATTTTCCGAGTCAATGGGCATCGTGTCATGCATTATTTGGGGAAGTTTGATGACAGCCGCATGGTGGCACTCGTTCATTTGAAGTGATACGATGGTAACATGTGTCATGCCGCAACATTAAATCAGGCGTTTCATGGGAGGCAACCTATGTCTTTTTATTTCTTTTTGATTTTTTTTGTAGCATAGGAATTTTGAGCTAATTGTTTGTGAGATGTTGCAGGGATTGTGTTGAAGCAGTGTAAAACAAAAGAAAAAATTACAGTCTTGAAGTTAGGCAGTGTGGCCGCTGTGCATGTTTGTGCAGTCCGCGCTAGCATGAACCAAATGTGCATACTCTCTGAAGTTTGCCAGAGCAGTTGCAGTGCATTTTTGCGGGGTCCACGCTGGCAAGTCAATATTATTGTGCACTTAGGAGTTTTCCATGCGACCGCAGTCATGTTTGTGCGGTCCGCATGGATTGCATACTGCAAGGCTACATGAACAAACCTAGCGCGGTCCGTAGTCGCTTTTGTGCGGCCACGCTGGTTGATGAGTACGGTTCCCACTGGGTGTTTATAAAAAGAGACCAAGGGTCTCATTTTACCCTTTTTGCACTTTGAAATCCTAGAACCCTAATTTTATTGTTCTCAATTTTCTGATCCCATTCTTCTTGCTTGATTAGATTAATTGCACTCATTCTTCATCAATCTGGTAACATCTCATGCACTCGTGATTAATTAATTTCTTAGTTTTCATCTTATTTGTTTCCTAGTAGTGTAACTTATCTTTTTCTTCCCATTTTTCTTTAAATTACTAGTTTAGGTTAGATTTCTTGCTAGTTTTTGTGTGCTGAACATGCTTAAGTATTGGGTAACTGAGTAGGGAGAAGTAGGTGTCAAAAATTGAATAACAATGGATGAAAACATGATACCCTAACTTAGTTCCCTAACCCTAGTTCAGCGCGGACCGCGGTTGATTTTGCGCGACGCGCTGCCCTGACGCGGTCCGCATTGCATTTTTGTGTGGACGCGGAGCTCTTTTGATTGAAAGTCAAATGTTTCCAGCACGGCCGCATTGCACTTTGGCATGGCCCGTGTGGGCCCACCGCAGCCGCATCCCCATTTTGTGCAGGCTGCGGTGGGAGATTCAGAGAGTGGTGATTTTGGGCCTTTGCCTAGTGCAGACCGCAGTCACTTTTGTTCGGTCTCCGGTGCCTCCAACATGGCCGCACTCCTATTTTTGTGTGGTCTGCTGTACTATGTTCTACAACCTGTTCTGCAACTGTGTACTGCAATTATCTCTGCAATCTATTTCATTCACCTGTTTCACTACATGTGATTAAACTAACAATGTTAGATGCTTATCTTTGCAGAAAATGGTTAGACAAAAGGGCGGCAAACAATCACAACAACCCAAGAGAGGTGGTTCCTCCCAAGGGGGTAAAGGCAAGAGAATATCCAAACTTACTCCCCAGGCTCGGGAGAACATAAAAAAGACGAGGAAATTGATAAAAGCTGTTGATAAGGCTGCTTCTCATTCGTCGTGGAGTGAGTATGTGCCCTCCAAAAGTATCTCCTCAGATTCAATCCCAACTCACATAACCGATCCCCTCCACCTAGTTGATACCCCTCCACCATCACCCACCTCCAAAAGACCACTGAATGTAGTCTCGGATTCTTCTGACGAGTCCGCAGCCGATAGTGGGTAATACTCTACCTCCCCCACAGCTTCGTTATCTAGGGAGAGTGCAGGCAAAGATGAGGGAGGTGAGCCTCAGATTGGGGTTATTGAAAGAACTAGAAAACCTAAAGTCTGGGAAGATTGATTTGTCAGTCAAGTGGCATTTTACAAGTTTAGGGAGTGGTGGCCGGTGAGAAAGTTGATACCGGAGAGGAGTTTTATTGACACAGACCTTTTACCCTACAACCCGAACATGCAGAGGGAGTTCCGAACTAGAAAGGGCTGGGAGTTCTTCATGGAGAAGTGCATCGATGCAAATGAGAACATGGTTAGGGAATTCTACTCTAATGTGGCTCACATAGTCAAGGATACCAAGGTGACCAAAGTGAGGGACAAAACAGTGTTGTTTGATGGAAACTCCTTGAATGAGTATTTGGGGTTCCGAGATGAGGATGAGTCACTGTATTTGGCAAAGTTAGGGATGAGGGAGGAAGTCCGTCCTTGGTGTTGATACCCAATTTTTTCCTATCTATTTTTATACTCAAAATAGCATGTACATGCATATATAAGTATGACCAATAATTTTTGGCATTTTTTTTAAATTTTTAACAGCTTTTAAAAATCATTTTTTTTATTTTGTTTTAACAATACAAAATCTAATAATTATTCCCAAAAACTATCATTTTGGCGAGCAATTTATTTCCTTCCTCATATTTACATCACCATGTAATTAAGGTAATTTTTGCATTTTTTAAAAAAATCTATTTGATATTTTAAGCTAAAAATGCATAAAAATGCAATTATAGCCTATTTTACGATTAATAGCCTCTTACAATTTTAAAATTTCTCCTAGTATTTTTAAATTAACATTTATATATTATTGTTAATCAATTTAGTGCTTTTAATTGGTTATATAAATTATTTTAACTATTTTAATTAAATTAAAAGGGGAAAATTGGCTTAACGTATAGCCCATTTACATTCCAATTATAGCCACATTACAGCCCCGATTTCAACCCAATTTCAAGCGGCCCAATTTTAAAATCAACCCAATCCACAACCCAATTAATAGCCCGTTTGGCCAAGTTGTAAAAATTAGCTTATTTTGAGAAGTGTTTTTTTTCAAAAGCGCTTTTCTCAAAAGTACTTTTGGAGAAAAGAAGTTTGTGTTTGGCTAATTAGTTTGAAAAGCACTTTTGAGCAGCAATTAGTATTTGCCAAGCTTTAAAAAACTTCTTCTAAGTGCATTTTTCTCTAAAGTGCTTCTCAAAAAAGTGCTTTTAGATAGAAGCTACTTTTTTCTACTTCTCCAAAACTGCTTTTGCTTCTCCTCAAAAGCACTTTTTTCCTTCTAAAATCTTGGCCAAACACCTCAATTTTTGGCCAAAAAAAGCACTTTTGGCCAAAAAGAAGCTTGGCAAAACAAGCTATAAATACTTGACCGGATTCCCCCTTTTAATCACAACCGTTGATCTAGAAGATCAACGACTCAGATTAACCCTTTCCTTTTTAATTCACCGACTACCTCGAAACCTAATTCTTTTCCACCCTTCAGCCGCCCTTTAACCCCCAAACTCTCTCAAACTCTCTCAAGGTTCTTCGGAACCCTAGCCTCCCCCTACCTTGTTCCAACGTGTTTTCACCGGAGTCCATGGCTTCTCAGGCCATGGATAGCCTATACTCACCTCTTACATGCTTGTTGCTTGAAGGTTCGAGGCCAGACCTCGAGGATTCCGGCCATCTCCGACCTTGCCCCAGCGGCACTTGGTCTTCTGAGCCTAATTCTGATCTCATCCGACTTAGATCGGACATTTTTGAAGCCTTTCTCATCTCTAGGGCTCATCTGAAACCCTAACTATCGAGGTTCTCTCTGATTATTTTTAGATCTGTTACATATTTGCACTATCGCTTAAGTTTCTTAAACATTTTCTCCGATTTTTTTTTCAAAAGTTACTTCTTTTCGATTAGGGTTTTTGGAGAAGGTTCTTAAAAAAGTTTCTGACTATTTTTCTTCTTTTCTTGGTGAATCGATCCCTACTACATTCTTATTTGCTCTTTTCAGACTTGCATGTTTTTCGTGTGTTCTTATGTTTGCTGTATTATGAAGTTTTTCTATTGTGCTCCGTTCTGTTTCGTACTAGTTTCAATATCATGCTCTCACATGCCTATCTTATGTGTTTCTTTACTGTGTTTTTCCTACTGAGTTCTAGTCCTTTGTTTACCTTTACCGGACAATGTCTGGGTTCTTTCTATATATGTTTCATCGACTGTTTCCTTAAGTTTACACTACCTGAACTCGTTTAAATTCCAAGCTTTTCTTGAAACTTGTTCCCTGTACTTCAAATCAGTTTCTATGTTCTATTTGCCTTAAACCTGCTATGGTGCTTGTATGTTTCTCGTGAGACTCTGAAAGAGTTCTTTGAGTCTGTTTCAATAGCTTGCCTTCTCATCTTTGTATCAATTTCGAGTTTAAAAACCCTAGGATTTCGGGGTTTCTTTGGCATGTTTGGTTTTATGTTTGCACAAGGGTTCTACTTTGAAACCTTGAAGTCTCAGACTTATTCCGAGTTTATGAATTGAATTTGAACAGTTTCTGCGTTTGTGATTTTGAAACCTTTTTGCTAGTCTTTCATAATTAGCATGACTTTCTTCTTGCTTGAAATGTCTATGTGTTTTATATGTGAGAACTTCTCTTTCAAAGGTTTTACCAACTGTTAATTGATTCTGAATCCATTTAATGTTGCTTACTTGATTGTTACTGATTTTCCCCCAAATTAAAACTCTCCTTTACCTTTTTTCTGACTCGAACAAGGCTTTCAATTTGGTTCTTTTACTAGCTGTTTTACTGATTTCCTTTTCTTGTTTTCACGAATCAAGTACCACAGGAATTTTACGTTAAATATCTTCTATGTATTTACCCTTATTTTTTGGCTCTGCACAAGATATTTACTTGATCTCCTTCCTTAAATAACTTCTGCCCATTACCGTTTAAATTTGAACTCCTTAATTTATGGAAGTCCATATACTGATTGATTTTAATTGGTACATAGTTCCATAATTACCACTAAACTATGATTCTTGCCTTATTTTCTACACCTGTTTTCAATTATAAATACCCTGCTATTTTATTAACACAGACACGATTTTTTAAGCATATAGAAATCACAACTCTCTTCTAAAAAACCTACACTTTTGCCTCTTGATTGCAATTTGGCTTCCACAAGTTTACTGTTTCTCCCTACTTGCTTCTTTTAACTAGTATGCCCTAAAATAAATTTCAATATCTCTCCCAACGTGTTTATTTACAGTCTTTTCATCTATGCTTGCCTTCGGTTTTCTGCAAAGTTAATTTTAGAGTATATATGTGTTGTGCCTGTTCTTTCTCTATTTATTCGTTGATAGTGTGAATAATTGCTCCCATACCGCCACTCCCCTATGTGTGCTGAGTTAAGGTATGGCCTGGCAGCATCCCAATTGCTGTCCAGGGTTGAACCTGACCTTCAATAAGGTCCTAACTCCTAATTTTAACGCTGACAAGCTGGTCAGGGGTGTGCCAGTAGCCCAGTTTCTAGGCATGACACTAGCCTGTCCTGGCTCCCCCTTATTTCATTTCATTGCACTTACACTTACTCCTAGTCCTTAACTCCTGCTCCTATCTTATGAGCCTTGCTTTGGGAACCTCGAGTTCCATCTGAACTTGGACATTTGAGGGTTGACCCTTCCACACTACACTACGCTCTGTTCTGTAATGATATTTGGGGTGTAAGCATTTCCTGGAACTCTAGAAGTCCCTTAGAACTTTGACACATCCCAAATAAGAGAAAGGCTTTGAAAATTCGATCCTGGAAGTTGGTTTATCTCACATTATTAGACTTTGAGTCTGGATTAGGCTGATTAGATGTAGTTGTAATCAGTGATGTATTTTATTATTTCTTTGATTCACTTGGTCTCTAATAAGCTTTGTAATAACTATCAGGGTATAGTGAAAAAGGATGGGATTGAATGAACGCCAAAGGGGTAGAAATCATGTTCATAGGGTTATTACTTTCAAATTCTACCTAGAAATCATGTTTATAGGTTACCGTTTTCAAATTCTGCATTTCACATAGAAATCATGTTCGTAGGATTATTATTTTCAAGCCCTTCATTTTCACGTACATACCATGACTATAGGGAAATACTGTAGCTGAAATTTTGCATCTTCATATAGTTAATTGCTGAAATTATGCATCTTCATATAGTTAATTACTGAAATTCTGCATCTTCATATAGTTAACTACTGAATTTCTGCACCTCATATAGATATCATGTTCGTAGGCTTCTTCTACAATTTCACATAGATACCATGTTCCTAGGATTTTTTGCCTTTTCATATAGATTCAATGTATATGAAAGTCTGCATATCATATAGCTAATCTGCCTATAGGACTTCCTGCATTTTTTCATGTGCATCTGTAATTAGGCGAATCCACTCATAGGATCTAAAAATAATCAATCACATAAAGTTGACCTGCCTATAGGATTTCTGCATAACAAAATCAATAATGCCTAGAAAGCATGCCCATAGGAGTTACCAACTAAATCTGAATTGCCCACTCGCCTTTTAAAAGCTAAAATCAGTGGTAATTCGTCTAACACTCGTAGAACTGGTAATCTCATAACCAATAATAACTTTTTTTTGCAATCAGTTTGTTCCCCCCATCTCTGAATTAATATATATCATGCATGTAGGTCCTGTTTAACATAGACAAATGCTTAGATAATCAATCAACTGTCAATTTTCTACAACTATATCTAATCATGACTAATTTGGACTCCCTATCGAGGAAATATGCGGTAAATCAATTCTTCCTATACTAGTTTTAATCCAGGACCTAAATTATATGTGTAAGACATGCTAAACAATTCGTTTCTTTAAGTGAGGAGGCCTACTTGAGCCTTTAATTGTTCTTATTTCCCCATTAAATGCTTTATGTGTTTTGGTTGTCATCATAGAATTTTATCCTTTTAAAACTTCTGAAAAGCCAAGCTCCCTCCTTTTAGGATTAGTCATCCTAAACGCCTCCGAGACTGATAGGTGGGACGGGTAATAGCCTGCACTAGGTAGCGACAGCATTCCACACTTAATAACTTAACGGGGTGGGAAGGGTAGACATGGAGATGATGATCACACGATAACACCATGCGTACGATTGGTTACCGGTGTTGTGTGGATGATCCAAGTGTTTTACAAACCTAGGACCTCTTTCCTTTATGTAATCTTGTTTAATATCAATAAAATTATGTCTTTTCAACTGTCCAAAACTCCTCTTTAATTCTACTGCATTACTCATTTTCTTCTAAATTTTTCATTTTGTTTATTCAACATCTTGATTAATTATCTGCATTTAGACTCTCCCCTCAAACAAGTTTTAGATCTTGATTCCAACATGCTTGCCATGTTTCTATTTGTAACTCTTAGGTGTGAAATTATTTGTATACTTATTTGCATTAAAGTCACAACATAGCATGGCCGGGAAACACACTAGTGGATCTTGAGGGGTGCCTAACACCTTCCCCTCGAGATAATTTCTAGCCCATACCCGAACTCTGGTTTTCAAACTTAAAACCCTTAGTGTCCTAATGCACTTAATCATTACGTGATGACTCTTCAATTCCAAAAACCCAATTCCCAAACGGGAATAGAGTTGTCTTCCTAAAATGTCGTAAACCCGATTTCGCTTTAAAAAAAGGGGGCGTCGACAGCATGGCGACTCTGCTGGGGATTTATTTAGGCTTTTACCACTTCATGTTATTTGTGACTTTATTGCTTCTTTATTTATTTATCTAATATTTTTATTCGAAACTGACTTGTCTTTTTGTTTCTTTTTCTTTAACGCTTCCATTTACTATTTTTCTTCAATACCGTTGTAATTTTCCAAGCAATTATTGTAATCACTATGAACATGAAAATACGTGACAATTTGTTTCATTCTTGTAACTGCATCTTCAACATCATATTTCACTCGTGCCAAACAAATACCGTAGCAACACTTGATGAGTTATTGTGCTCGTCCCATATTATTACCCCCTAAATTTGGCAAAGCCGTATTTCCGGTAAAACCAGTCGATTAGCGGTGAAGTCAACGGTTGAGTTGTCCGCTCAAAGGTACCAGTCTAGCACCCCATGGAAACCTAATTCTATTTAACTGTACATGCATCATTGTCAAGCCTAATAGAGTCTGTTATGTTGTCCACATAATGACTCTTTAAGATAACCTTGTCCAAAAGTCCACTGGGTTTCCTTGGAACCCAAACAGACAACACCATATTTTGTGCATTTATATGGAGAACTAAATGCTGTTTATGCTAATTATTGATTTAAATAGTCGAGTCTGGCGGGGGTAGGATCTAACGCTTTGTTTTGCTGAAATGAGGCACGAAATCCCCAGGTTTGGCATGGTAACCAACATTCACCCAAAGTTGTTAAGTTGGTGGGAAGGCCTTCATTCCAATGACCGACTCTCCTCCGCAAGTATTTGGGGAACCTACCTTCTCTTTTGGAAATTCAGCCTGACAACAAAATCATAGAGGCTGAGACCTTATTTTGGGACAGTGATAGATAAGGGTTACAATTTGGGGACCTTGAAATGACCCCATTGCTCGAAGAAATAGGAGGGCTAGCCGGTATTCCTTGGGAGACTCCGAGTTTGCTCGTGCTAGAAAATTGCAAGGGTAGGGGTTTCTTCAAAATGACAGGGTTAAAGAGAAATTCAGATTTGACATGTTTGAAGGACTCCTATATTCCTTTTCGACTATCTGTGCGAGAGGTACGGTCATAGCATGTCATACCACACCTATCCAGATGAATTCGCCCTCATATCATTGGGGCATATCCACATGTGGGTTTTTGTCTTCACGTTCTACTTCTTGGGAATTATAGTATTTACTATGAAGAAGGCTAGGATCCATATCAGACTAGCCATGGTCACCGAGACACTAATGGAGGGGATTGGAGGGCAGCCTTTCAGCATGGTTCCCATGATTGTTGCTGAGATCTACCGAGCTTTGGAGAACTGTCAACGAGGGGCCAGTCACATTGAGGGTTGCAAATTACTACTCCAACTCTGTCTTATACAACATCTCTAAAAGGGTCGATACTGTCAAGATCTTCTGTGAAGTCCGTGAAATGATCATATAGCCTTCCACCATCCCAAGAGAATGAACTATGTGCCTGATATGTTTGCTCAGCCGTGGGATGCTCGAGGATGGGTAGAGTTGTTTGAAAACTTGAAAGAAGGCAAGGTGCAGTGGATGTTCGAATGGTTCCCCACTGGAGAGTTCATCATCTGCTCTTAGGATGCTCCATTTATTATACTCAATTGTCTGAGGGGAAATTATCCCTATGTCCCTCTCCGAGTCATGAGGCAGGGGGGGGGGAGAAAGTAAGTCGTACCAAAAATCTAAAAGATGAGTCACTTCAAGGCTGATTTCCTTGATGATGATAACCCACACAAATGTCAAGCTCAACACATGCGGAACAATAAGATCATCCTGGAAATGGATTCCATAAAGCCTGACAGATATCATGCCGGTTACACCTCATACTATCCAGGTTGGCTAGAAGAAAATCATGCAGGGTTAGGATAGCCCGGGTCTGTTTGAGGTCACAGGGTCATCGACGAGAGGGCTGAAATACAGGTTAAATACAACCAGTTGTGCAAGATGATTAGGGAGTGTGAGAGTGAACATCGGGAAATTTAATAAGAAAATCAAAAGTTAATCTAGGAATGGAAGGATATGATTGTCAGAGCCAACAAGCATCTAGGGTATTTGGAGTGAGGGTTGGTAAAACTGGAAGGGAAATTCATCCGAAGCATCGATACTAGCCAAAACGCCGAGGGAAATGAAGGAGGAAATTCAATTTGTTTCATTCTTGTAACTGCATCTTTAACATCATATTCCACTCGTGCCAAAAAAATACCGTAGCAACGATTGATTAGTTGTTGCGCTCTTCCAATATTATTACCCCCTAAATTAGGCAAAGCCGTATTTCTGGTAAAACTAGTCGATCAGCGGTGCAGTCGACAGTTTCGTGCCTTTCTCTCTTGAGTTGTCCGCTCAAAGGTACAAGTCTAGCACCCCATAGAAACCTTATTCTATTTAACTGTACATGCATCATTATCAATCCTAATAGAGTCTGTTAAGTTGTCCACATAATGACTCATTAAGATAACCTTGTCCAAAGTCCACTAGGTTTCCTTGGAACCCAAATAGACAACACCATATTCTTTGCATTTATACAGAGAACTGAATGTTGTTTATGCTAATTATTGATTTAAATAGTCGAGTCCAGCGGGGGTAGGGTCTAATGCTTTGTTTTTCTGAAATGAGGCACGAAATCCCCAGGTTCGGCATGGTAAACAACATTCACCCAAAGTTGTTAAGTTGGTGGGAAGACCTTCATTCCAGTGACCGGACTCTCATCCGCAAGTATTTGGGGAACCTACCCTCTCTTTTGGAAATTCAGCCTGACAACAAAATCATAGAGGCTAAGACCTTATTTTGGGACAGTGATAGATCAGCGTTTCAATTTGGGGACCTTGAAATGACCCCATTGTTCGAAGAAATAGGAGGGCTAGCCGGTATTCCTTGGGAGACTCCGGGTTTGCTCATGCCAGAAAACTGCAAGGGTAGAGGTTTCTTCAAAATGATGGAATTAAAGAGAAATTTAGATTTAACTTGTTTGAAGGACTCCTATATTCCTTTTTGACTATCTGTATGAGAGGTACGGTCATAGCAAGTCATACCGCACCTATCCAGATAAATTCTCCCTCACATCATTGGGGCATATCTACAAGAGGGTTTTTGTGTTCATGTTCTGCTTCTTGGGAATGATAGTGTTTACTATGAAGAAGGCTAGGATCCATACCAAACTAGCCATGGTCACCGAGACACTAATGGAGGGGATTGGAGGCAGCCTTTCAGTATGGTTCCCATGATTGTTGCTGAGATCTACCGAGCTTTGGAAAACTATCAAAGAGAGGCCAGTCACATTGAGGGTTGCAACTTACTACTCAAACTCAGGCTTATAGAATATCTCCAAAAGGGTCGACACCGTCAAGAGCTTCCGCGAAGGCCGTGGAATAATCATATAGCCTTCCACCATCCCAAGAGAATGAACTATGTGCCTGACATGTTTGCTCAGCCGGGAGATGCTTGAGGATGGGTAGAGTTGTTTGAAAACTTGAAAGAAGGCAAGGTGCAGTGGATGTTCGAATGGTTCCCCACTGGAGAGTTCATCATCCGTTCTTAGGATGCTTCATTTATTATACTCATTGGTCTGAGGGGAACTAATCCCTACGTCCCTCTTCGAGTCATGAGGCAGGTGGGGAGAAAGCAAGTCGTACCAAAAATCTAAAAGATGAGTCACTTCAGGGCTGATTTCCATGATGATGATAGCCCACACAAATGTCAAGCTCAACACATACGGAACAACAAGATCATCCTTTCCATAGAGCCTAACAGATATCATGCCGGTTACACGTCATACTATCCAGGTTAGCCAGAAGAAGATCATGTTGGTTTAAGATAGCCCGAGTCTGTTTGAGGTCACAGGGTCATCGACGAGAGGGATGAAATATAGGTTAAATACAACCAGTTGCGCAAGAGGATCAGGGATTGTGAGAGTGAACATCAGGAAATTCAAGATGCAAATCAAAAGTTAATCGAGGAATGGAAGGATATGGCTATCAGAGCCAACAAGCGTCTAGGGCATTTAGATTGAGAATTGGTAGAGCTGGAAGGGAAATTCTTCCGAAGGATCGAGAATTGCCAAAACGCCGAGGGAAATGAAGGATGACATTTGGCTAGGGCTTATCTGCTGTTGGGCTTGCATGAGCTGGTGAAGCTGTTCGATGGAGCCAAAGATGCCGAGTCTGGGGAAGGTCCTTCTAGGACCAAATAGTTAAGAGTCTCTTTTCTTTTTTGTTTTGAACGTAATCAGGACAATGGCCATTAGTGACATTTTTGCTTTATGCAATTTTAGTGTCGTTTTTGGATTAGTCTTATTTTTTTTATCAATAAAATAAGGAATTTAGCATTATAAGTTCTCCAAATCAACTTGTTGCTAGGCCTACCTCAGGCATAACGAGGCACCCCAATTTAGGACACGATTCATATTCATATACTATGTGTTTAAATATTGCAATATTTTTTCTCGAATTCCGTTCTAACTTGTTACCTTTTGTTTTTTACTTTTATTTTATTCCCCTCCCCAAAAGGTTAGTTCGTGCACTTTGGCATCATCATCCTACTCCACAAGATCTAAGGGCGTTCCACCTCCCCCTCCTCCAAGTCCTATAAAAAACAAGAGCAAAGAAAAAATGGAAGTCTTGAACAATGCCAGAAAGGAGAACTCGGCTAAAAGGGTAGAGGTTCCTTAGGGTATTCAGGTGTCCAAAGAAAGTGCCTCCCAACTCGAACAGAAGTTACTGAAATTTCAAGAAGAACTAGACCAAGTTCGAAACTTGGCAAACTTGTCATTCTCCCTGACTACTCTAGACGTCAACTTTCCCAATTCTCAACACCCCATACCTCCACAGAATATCCCAAAGCCACAAAAAACAACCCGCTACTCATCAAAATTACAACACATGCAACAAAAATGCTCCACATCTCATCCCTGAACCATCAAATGATCATCCCCACCACACTCCCATCTACATGGAAATCCTACCACAGTACACTCACCCCATTACAATCACACTGGAGTCTGATAACAAAGTCTCTCTCATCAAGAACCTAGTTGCCGAGCTCAAGAAATTGACTAGCCAAGTCCAGGGTGTTGAAGGAAACAAAGGTATTGAGGGGCTGAATTATGAGGACCTTTGCATTCAGCCAGACGTCGAACTTCCCAAGGGATACAAATCTCCTAAGTTTGAGATATTTGATGGCTCGGGGGATCCCAGAGTCCACTTGAGGACATACTGTGATAAGCTGGTCGGTGTCGGAAGAGATGAAAAGATTCGCATGAAGCTCTTCATAAGAAGTTTGAAAGGTGATGTGCTATCTTGGTATATTAGCCAAGATCCCAAGAAGTGGACAAGCTAGGTAGGAATGGCATCCGATTTCATGGACAGGTTCAGATTCAATACAGAAAATGCACTAGATATCTTCTATATCCAGAATCTGAAAAAGAAACCTACTGAGACATTGCACGAGTATGCTACTCGATGGAGAGCCATGGCTGCTAAGGTCAAGCCGACCTTAGAAGAAGAACAGATGAATCGATTTTTTGTCCGAGCTCAGGATTCGCAGTATTATGAGAGGTTAATGTTGATAGAGGGCCAGAAATTCTCTGATATCATCAGGTTAGGAGAAAGGATTGAGGAAGGCATTAAGAGCGGTATGGTCACCAATTTAGAGGCACTGCAGGCTACCAAAAATGCCCTACAATATGGTGACGCGTCCAAGAAAAATGACATGAGTGTCGTGATGGTTGCACAGAGAACCAAGTACCCAGTAAAATACCAAGCCTACCTGGTACCCCCTCTCACATATCAGCCTATCCCCAATTACCAAGCACATCTGCCCTCTTACCAAATTCCATCACCTGCTTACCAATCATCTCCATCCCCCACATATCAACCTACCTCACCAAAATATTCACAACCTGCACCCATCTACCAAGCCTATAATGCTCACTACCAATCACCTCCCGCCAGCCAAAACTTCCCCAGTCCATGCGCTAACTTATACTGTAGACTCCCAAGCAATACACCGCCATCTCCGAGCCAATCGACCAACTATATGAAAGACTCAATGCAGCTGGTTATGTCACCCCAATCCCTGCCATAACTCCAGAAAACCCATCCTTATAGGTCAATCCAAACAAAACTTGTGCGTACCATTCCGGCATGAAAAGGCATACCATTGATGAGTGCCAGTCATTGAAAGACAAAATCCAATCTTTAATTGACAACAAAATCATCGTGGCCAAGGAGCCTGCACCTAACATTCGAAACAATCCCTTGCCTGATCATAAGGGTGGTGGTGTGCATATGATCGAAGTAGAAGATGATTGGGACCCCAAAGGGTTAATTGGATTGATTGTCGAAGGTGACGAGCCTAAGAAACCAACAGCCACACTAAATCCAATTGTAGTCCAGATCCAGTCCTCTAGGGATACTGAAATAAACATGTCTGTGCCTCTCAACTTCGAAAGACCGTCATCCGCAAGGACCACTGATCAATTTGAGGTGGAGTTTGGGTCTCCAAAAGTACCATTTGAAGTTGCTGTGTTGCCTCCCAAGACAAGAGTGCCCATTCCTATAGCAATGTCAGCCGTAACACCATTCTATATACAGGCCATTCCTTGGGATTACACCACCGAGGCAAGAAATAAGGGAGAAACTAGGTCTGGAGAAGTAATAGTAGCGTAGGGTATGACCAGGACCGGCAGAATTTATACTCCGGAGCACTTAGTTTACTCAAGTAAGCAGGCCTCTGGACGGCCTACTGAAACTGGGCCTGATGATCTCTGGCAGAAGATACAGGCAAAAGAATACTCAGTTGTGGACCAATTAAATAAAACACCAGCGCTGATCTCCATTCAAGCTCTGCTGTAAAGCACCGAGACACATAAAAATGCCTTGATAAAGATATTGAGTGAAGCTTACGTACCCATCAATATAACTGGAGGAGAGATGGCGAACATATTCGGGAAGATATTGGAGAGTTATACAATCACTTTCCATGAGGATGAGTTGCCCCCTGAAGGTTTAAGCCACAAAAAGGCATTGCACATCACTGTTCAATGCGAAGACTATTTAATCACTAGGACTTTGATCGATGGAAGGTCCAAACTCAACATCTGTCCATTGGTGACCCTCAGAACATTGGGGAAAAGTCTGCATGAAATCAAGGATGGGGCTATTAACGTCAAAGCTTTTGATGGTTCCCAAAGGTCCATCATTGGGGAGATCAGTTTATGTCTACAAAAGGGACCAACTTGGTTCGATGTTTATTTTGAAGTAATATACATCCCAGCATCATACAACTTACTACTGGGACGACCTTGGCCGCTGGAGCTGTAGCATCAACCCTGCACTAGGCAGAGAAATTTGAGTGGAATCACCAAGAGGTGATTATTCATGGTGACGGGAGTAACCCCATATATAGTCACAAAACCATCCCAGTAATTGAAGGAAGAAGGAAATAAGGAGGAGAAACATACCACCAAATTGAGCGAGTCAACGCCGTGGACAAAGACAAGTGGTTGGATAATAAGATAGAAAGTATCCTGAATTGGAGCGGGTATGAACCTAGCAAAGGGCTCGACAAGAATCTCTATGGAATCACCAAGCCTATCAAACTAAAGAAGCATGGCACCACTTTCGGGTTAGGGTATGGATATACTTGGAAAGAATTCAGGAACTGGTTGCCACCATGGCGCAAACTCTACTATCTGCTGGAGCACCCGATACCCCACCTGGAACAGACTTTCCAGCCGGCAGACATCTTGTATGGGTCTGAGGAAGAAGAAACATTGGCAGCGATGAAGAATTTGTTCTTGGAAGAAGACGATATGGACTGTCAAGTCATTTTTGAGGAGGAAGGGGGGAGGCCCTTCCATACAAGCTGTGAGCTAAGGAGTGCACCTCAGAAATTGGTCCATCAAAACCACTAAAGCGCGGAAAGCTTTAGGGTTGCAAGCCTGAACAAAGCACTATGCATTTCTCTTTTACTTTTTCGCTAGTTGATTTCCCTTCAGTATTATCATTAAATTTTCAAAAGAGCGCCGATGTTCAGAACAATTTTGGAATTTATCAAAATATTTCAATTTCTTATAAGTCTTGCTCTTATTATTTTTCTCTGCATTTATTTTATTTTTACGTAGCATTACTATTACTTATCTTGATCAACTGACGAATGTGACATGCAACGAGGTAACGTAACAAACGGATATAGACTCAGAAGAGGATGCGATACTAGAAGAGGTCGTTAAAGAGGTCGAAGACTTTGAGAATAGACCTTGGTCTAACCTGGACAAAACTGAGGTCGTCAACCTGGGGAATACAGAGAATGTCAAGGAAACGTGCATCCATATTCACTTGTCATCGTCAGAAAAGGAAGAATAGACGGAGTTCTTAAAAGAATATGAGGACATATTTGCATGGTCGTATGATGATATGACCAGTCTCAGTACATCTATTGTAGCTCATAAACTACCAACAGATCCAACATGTCCACCGGTAAAGTAGAAGCTCAGAAAGTTCAAGCCAAACATGAGTTTGAAAATCAAGGAAGAAGTTACCAAACAAGTCAAAGCCAAAGTCCTCAGGGTAGTGGAGTACCCAACACGGTTAGCCAACATTGTGCCACTGCCAAAGAAGGATGGGAAGGTCAGAATCTGTGTCGATTACCGGGACCTCAACCGGTCCAGTCCGAAAGACGACTTCCCATTGCCGAACATACACATCCTGATTGATAACTGCGCCAAGCACGAGTTGTAGTCATTCGTCAATTGTTTTTCTAGATATCATCATATATAGATAGACGAGGAAGACGCAGAAACAATGGCTTTCATCACGCCATGGGGAATATATTGTTACAAGATGATGCCATTTGGAGTGAAGAATGTTGGGGCCACCTACATGAGGGCCATGACTACTATTTTCCATGACATGATACACAAAGAGATCGAGGTAGATGTAGACAACGTCATCATCAAATCCAAGAAAGCCACTAATCACATGGAAGATCTGAGGAGGTTAGTCAACAGACTGGAAGGTACACCTTGAAACTGAATCCCACCAAATGTGCATTCGAGGTTTCAGCCGAAAAACTTCTTGGGTTTATTGTAAGTCGACGAGGAATAGAATTGGATCCGTCAAAGGATAAGGACATTCAGGAATTGCCACTGCTAAAGAACAAGAAAGAGGTTATGAGTTTCCTGGGGAGGCTCAACTACTCAGCTGATTCATAGCCCAGACCACTATCATCTGTGAACCAATCTTTAAGATGCTAAAGAAGGATGCTTCTACTAAATGGACTGAAGACTGCCAGAAAGCCTTCAACAAAATCAAGGAATACTTGTCAACGTCGCCAGTCCTGGTTCCGCCCCAACCGAGTAGACCACTATTGCTCTACCTTGCAGTACTGGATGAGGCGTTCGGTTGTGTTTTGGGACTATATTATGAAACAGGGAGAAAGAAGCAAGACATCTACTATCTCAGCAAGAAGTTCACCCCACACGAGGCTCGGTATTCCCTGCTAGAATGGATCCGCTAAAGTACTAATTTTAGAAGCCCATGCCCATGGGCAAGCTAGCCAAATGGCAAATCTTGCTGAGTGAATTTGATAGTGTCTACGTAACTCAGAAAGAGATCAAAGGACAAGCACTAGCTGATCATCTTGCTGAAAACCTCGTGGGCGGAGAATACATGCCTCTATAGACGTATTTTATTGATGAGGAGGTCTCTTTCATAGGATAAGACATTACAGAATCCTATGATGGCTGGAGACCGTTCTTCGACGGAGCAGCAAACTTTAAAAGAGGTGGCATAGGAGCAGTTCTAGTATCAGAAACAGGTCAAGATTATCCGGTGTCCGCCAAACTCAGATTCCAGTGCACCAACAACATTGCCGAGTACAAAGCCTACATCTTGGTGCTCAAGCTGGCCATTGACATGAACGTTCAGGAGTTACTAGTGATTGGGGATTCCGACTTGATCAGACATTAGGTTTGAGAAGAGTGGTCAACCAAGAACTCTAAGATACTCCAATACTTGCATCACGTATAAGAGTTGAGCAAAAGGTTTACAAAGACAGAATTCTGGCATGTCCCCATAGTTCAGAATGAGTTTTCCGATGCGTTGGCCACTCTATCATCCATGATTCAACATCCAGATAAGAAATTCATTGATCCTATCCCGATAAAAATCCAGGATCAACCCGCTTACTGTGCTCATGTCGAGGAAGAAGTAGATGGAAAACCATGGTTTTATGACATTAAGAAGTATCTGTCAACAGGAGAGTATCCAGAACTTGCATACACTACTTAAAAGCACACACTGCGTTGGTTATCCAATCACTTCTTTCACAGCAGAGGAATCCTGTACAGGAGGACTCTCGATTTGGGATTACTAAGGTGTGTCAAAGCAAAGGAAGCATCCAGGTTGTTGGAAGAACTTCATGCAGGGACCTGCGGTCTGCATATGAATGGTTTTGTCTTAGCCAAGAGAATACTCCGAGCCTGATATTTTTGGATGACTATGGAGACAGACTACATCCAGTATGTTCGAAGATGCCATCACTGCCAGATTCATGCAGACATGATAAAGGTACCTCCTAATGAGCTCAATGGAACAAGCTCACCATGGCCATTCGCCGCTTGGGGGATGGATGTCATTTGACCTATCGAGCCTGCCGCATTAAACGGGCACAGGTTCATTCTAGTGGAAATTAATTATTTCACCAAATGGGTTGAAGCAGCATCATATAAGGCGGTAACCAAAAAGGTTGTGGCAGACTTTGTTCGCGACCACATTATTTGCCGGTTTGGTGTGCTAGAGACGATCATCACTGATAATGGTTCAAATCTCAACAGTGATCTGATGAAGGCGATGTGTGAGACATTCAAGATTAAGAATAGAAATTCTACACCCTACAGACCTCAGATGAATAGAGCCATAGAAGCGGCCAATAAGAACATCAAGAAAATACTGAGGAAAATGATAGAAAAACACAAGCAATGGCACAAAAAGCTATCCTTTGCTTTATTGGGATATCATATCATAGCCTGAACGTCAACCGGTGTGACTCCCTATATTTGGTTTATGGTACCAAGGCATTCATTCCCGTAGAGGCAGAGATTCCCTCCCTGAGAATTATACATGAAGCGGAACTCGAAGATACAGAATGGGTAAAAAGTCTTTATGAGCAGTTAACCCTTATAGACGGGAAAAGACTGAATGCAGTTTGCCAAGGTCAATTGTATCAGAACAGGATGTCCAGAGCCTTCAACAAAAGAGTCAAGCCGAGATAATTCACACTGGGCAACTAGTGTTTAAGAAAATTTTTCCGCATCGGGATGAGGCTAAAGGAAAGTTCTCTCCTTACTGGCAAGGCCCGAACATGGTTCACCGGGTTCTAACAGGAGGAGCCCTCATACTTGCAGAAATGGATGTAGAAGTTTCGCCAAAGTCGACTAATTCAAATGAAGTCAAGCATTATTATGTGTAATTATTATAATTTCCGTATGATGTATTTGAACTACGGCTGACCTGATTTCCGTTTAAGAGGGGATACGTAGGCAGCCTTATGGGTTCGGTCACAATTCAATAAAATTTTCATTTCCCCCCGATATTGGAAACTGGGGCAGAATTTTGAGGAGTACCCGCAAAATTCCGAACTTGACTTTTGCCATCCATCGCGTGCAGCCATCAGAAACACTAGCCCAGTAAACTGGGGCAGAATTTTCAGGAAGGCCCTCAAAATTTCGGAGCAAAAGAGGTTGCAATGTCTTGAACTGCGTCATAATCGTCGATTCATCTAAAAGAAAGCTATTTTTAATTATATATATTTATCTAATATTTTTAATAAATCATGCATGTCCATTATCAAAATTGTTTTGTTTAGCAATGCTACCTCAAGGGTACGCACAGTATCACCGAAATAAGGGCCGAGCAGGACGAGCAAAGTCTACGGGAAGACTAACTAACCTCCCCCTTTACGAAACTCACGATTTTTCTTTGAATACAGGTACCCCAAGACATAATGTCATCTGATACGATTACATACTCATGCTTTTTCAGGAATACAACTCTCAAAATCATCGCCTATTTAAAAGTGTTATCCGCACATGACCTCCCCAGCAGCCACAATGACAATCAACTAGCAGCTATCGTCTCTCAGCTAAGAAATTTCATTACTAGCACCTTTATTTCTTGCATTGCATAAGGCTACCTTTCTGCCTTCTGAGGTTAAGCTCTACCTCCATCTGCATTCCTTGCATTGCATAAGGCTACCTTTCTGCCTTCTGAGACTAAGCTTTGTCTCCATCTGTATTGCCTGCATTGCATAAGGCTACCTTTCTGCCTTCTAAGACTAAGCTCTGTCTCCATCTGCATTTCTTGCATTGCATAAGGCTACCTTTCTGCCTTTTGAGGTTAAGCTCTACCTCCATATGCATTTTTGCATTGCATAAGGCTACCTTTCTTCCTTCCGAGGTTAAGCTCTACCTCTATCTGCATTTTTGCATTTGCATAAGGCTAATTTTCTGCCTTCTGAGACTAAGCACTGTCTCCATCCTACATTTCCTTACATTGCATAAGGCTACTTTTCTGCCTTTCGAGACTAAGCATTTTCTCGATCCTAAATTCTCTTGCATTGCATAAGGCTACTTTTCTGCCTTTTGAGACTAAGCACTGTCTTCATCCTGCATGGCTGAAATATCGCCACCTCTCATTTGCATCGGCTGAAATACCACCAGCTTTATTTAAACCTTGCATGGATGAAACATCACAAAATTTGTTTAAATCCCTCCTTCGGCTAAAAGATCACCAATTGCATTCAAATCGTTACATCGGCTGAAAGACCGCCAACTTTATTTGAATTTCTGTCGGCTAAAATATCGCCATACATATTTATCATTCATGTCTGCTGGAAGATCTCCATTTATATTTAAATCTTTTGTCGGCTGAAATATCGCCAACTTTATTTTATCCTGCATGGTTGAAATATCGCCATCTTCATTTAAATCCCTACATCAGCTAAAATATTGCTACCCTTTCATTTATGTTTTACATCGGTTGAAACATTGCCAAATCCTTCATTTCATGGGCTGAAATATCACCCAACTGTCCAAGGGTGTCATTATTCGGAGGCATCATTTTCATAGCCCAAGAATGCCATTCCATGGCCTGAGGACCCCATCATTATTCAAAGGCATCATGGTTCGGAGGCAACATTGTCATAGCCCGGGAACGTCATTTCATAGCCTGCAAATCCTTTATTACGCACTTCATGGCCCAGGACGTCATGGTCTGAGGACGTCATCCTAAGCGTCCAAAGACATCATTCATGGTCCAACGAGAACTTGCATCACGTCTAAATTCATGCACTATATGCTAGTATTGCTCATTTGCAGGTACATCAACTGGCAACGGCCGTCACAACAGGAGTGATTTCGCTCCGGTTCTCGCAGCCCATAAGTCTCTGACCATCATTCCTAACCTAAACATTTCATCCATCTTTTCCAAAACCTCTATCGACATATTCCGTCAATGTATCTTGAACTACATATGACCTGATTCCTGTAACACAAGAGATATGTAGGCAGCTCAGGAACCAGAGCTCGGTCAAATCCTTTGCAAGTCAATTCTCTCGGTCAAAATTGGTCATCATATCTTTACCTGACAACTCTTTCGTCCTTACGGGGTAAAGAGAGGAAGTTGTTGATACCCAATTTCCCCTTTCTATATTTTATACTCAAAATATTCTCAAAATAGCATATACATGCATATATAAGTATGCCCAAGAATTTTTGACATTTTTTTTTTAATTTTTAACAACTTTTAAAAATAATTTTTTTATTTTGTTTTAATAGCATAAAATCTAATAATTATTTGCAGAAAATATCATTTTGGCGAGAAATTTATTTCCTTCATCATATTTAAATCACAATGTACTTAAGGTAGTTTTTGCATATTTTTTATACATCTATTTGATATTTTAAGCTAAAATTGCATAAAATTACAATTATTGCCTATATTGCGATTAATAGCCTATTATAATTTTAAAATTGCTCCTAGTATTTTAAATTAACATTTATATATTATTAATCAATTTAGTATTTTTAATTGGTTTTAAAAATTATTTTAACTATTTTAATTAAATTAAAAGGTAAAATTGGCTATTTAACATATAGCCCATTTGCATTCCAAGTATTGCCACATTATAGCCCCAATTTGAACCCAATTTCAACCGGCCCAATTTTAAAATCAACCGAATCCATAACCCAATTAAATACCCGACCGAATTTCCCCTTTTAATCACACCCGTTAATCTAGAAGATCAACGGCTCAGATTAACCCTTTCCTTTTTAATTCACCGACTACCCCCAACCCTAATTCATTTCCAACCTTCAGCCGCCCTTGAACCCCCAAAATCTCTCAAACTCTCTCAAGGTTCTTCGGAACCCTAGCATCCCCTACCTTGTTCCATCGTGTTTTCACTGGAGTCCATGGCTTCTAAGGCTATGGACAACCTTTACTCACCTCTTACATGCTTGTTGCTCGAATGTTCGAGGCCAGAACTCGAGGTTTTTCACTCAGACCTTCACTGATACGAGGATTCTGGCCATCTCTGGCCTTTCTCCGGTAGCTCTTGGTCTTCTGAGACTGATTCTGACCTCATCTGACTTAGATCAGACATTTTTTAAGGCTTTCTCATCTCTAGGGTTCATCAGAAACCCTAACTATCGAGGTTCTCTCTGACTATTTTTAGATCTATTACATATTTGCACTATCGCTTAAGTTTTTTTAACGTTTTCTCTTATTTTCTTTCAAAAGTTACTTCATTCCGATTAGGGTTTCTGGAAAAGTTTCTTAAAAATGTTTCTGTCTCTTCTTCTTCTTTACTTGGTGAATCGATCCCTGCGATGTTCTTATTTGCTCTTTTCTGACTCGCATGTTTTTCGTGTGTTCTTATATTTGCTGTATTATGAAGTTTTTCTATTGTGCTCCGTTCTGTTTCCTGGTGGTTTCAATATCACGCTCTTACATGCCTATCATATGTGTTTCTTTACTGTGTTTTTCCTACTGCGTTCTAGTCCTTTGTTTGCCTTTATCGAACTTTGTCTAGGTTCTTTCTAGATGTGTTTCATCGAATGTTTTTGTAAGTTTACACTACCTGAACTTGTTTAAATTCCTAGCTTTTCTTGAAACTTCTTTCCCTGTACTTCAAATAGGTTTCTATGTTCTATTTGCCTTGAACCTGCTATGTTGCTTGTATATTTCTCATGAGACTTTGAAAGAGGTCTCTGAGTCTGTTTCAATACCTTGCCTACTCATCTCTGTATTGATTTCGAGTTTAAAAACCCTAGGATTTGGGGGTTTCCTTGGCAAGTTTGGTTTTATATTTGGACAAGGGTCCTACTTTGAAACCTTGAACTCTCAGACTCACTTAGAGTTTATGAATTGAATTTGAACTTTTTCTGCGTTTGTGATTTTGAAATCTTTTTGCTAGTCTTTGGTAATTAGCATGACATTCTTCTTGCTTTACATGTCTATGTGTTTTATATGTGAGAACTTCTCTTTCAAAGGTTTTGCCAACTGTTAGTTGATTCTGAATCCCTTTAATGTTGCTTACTTGATTGTTACTGATTTTTTCATAAATTAAAACTCTCCTTTACTTCTTTTCTTACTCGAACAAGGCTTTCAAGTTGGTTCTTTTACTGGCTATTTTACTGATTCTCTTACCTTGTTTTCACAAATCAAGTACCACTGTACTTTTACCTTAAATATCTTCTATATATTTACCCTTATTTGTTTGCTCTGCACAAGATATTTACTTAATCTCCTTCCTTAAATAACTTCTGCCCATTACCGTTTAAATTTGAACTCCTTAATTAAAGGAAGTCCATATACTGATTGATTTTAATTGGTACATAGTTCCATAATTACTACTAAACCATGATTCTTGCCTTACTTTTTACACCTGTTTTCAATTATAAATACCCTGCTCTTTTATTAACGCAGACACGATTTTTTTACCATATAGAACTCACAACTCTCTTCTGAAAAACCTACACTCTTGCCTCTTGATTGCACTTTGGCTTCCACAAGTCTATTGTTTCTCCCTACTTGCTTCTTTGAACTAGTATGCCCTAAAATTAATTTCAGTATCTCTCCCAACATGTTTATTTACAGTCTTTGCATCTATGCTTGCCTTCAGTTCTCTGCAAAGTTAATTTTGGAGTATATATGTGTTGTGCCTATTCTTTCTCTATTTCTTTGTTGATAGTGTAAATAATTGCTCCCATACCCTTATTTCCCTAAGTGTGCTGAGTTAAGGTATGGCCTGGAAGCATCCTAATTGCTGTCCAGGGCTGAACCTGATCTTTAATAAGGGTTGAACCTGATCTTTAATAAGGTCTTAACTCCTAATTTTAAGGCTGACAGGCTGGTCAGGGGTGTGCCAGCATCCCAGTTACTAGGCATGACCACTAGCCTGCCCTAGCTCCCCCTAATTCCCTTTCATTGTGCCTACAGTTACTCTAAGTCCTTAAGTCCTGCCCATCTCTTATAAGCCTTGCTTTGGGAACCTCGAGTTCCCTCTGAACT
This sequence comes from Nicotiana glauca, assembly GCA_026770625.1. Classification (NCBI taxonomy): domain Eukaryota; kingdom Viridiplantae; phylum Streptophyta; class Magnoliopsida; order Solanales; family Solanaceae; genus Nicotiana; species Nicotiana glauca. Next base: position 132,061 of record MU748716.1, read on the forward strand.
TGGGCATTTGAGGGCTAGCCCTTCCACACTGCAATACAATCTGTTTGCAATGATATTTGGGGTGTAAGCATTGCCTGGAACTCTTGAAGTCCCTTGGAACTTTGACACATCACAAATAAGAGAAAGGCTTTGGAAATCCGATCTTGGAAGTTGGTTTATCTCATATTATTAGACTTTGAGTCTAGATTAGGCTGATTAGATATAGATGTAATCACTGATGTATTTTATTATTTCTCTGATTCACTTGGTCTCTAATAAGCTTTGTAATAACTACTGGGGTGTAGTGAAAAGGGATGGGATTGAATGCATGCCAAAGGGGTAGAAATCATGTTCATTCATAGGGTTATTACTTTCAAATTCTGCCTAGAAATCATATTTATAGGTTACCATTTTCAAATTCTATATTTCACATAGAAATCATGTTCATAGGATTATTATTTTAAAACCCTGCATTTTCACGTAGATACCATGACTATACGGAAATACTGTCTCTGAAATTTTGCATCTTCATATAGTTAATTACTGAAATTCTGCATTTTCATATAGTTAATTACTAAAATTCTACATCTTTATATAGTTAACTATTGAAATTCTGTACCTCATATAGATAACATGTTTGTAGGCTTCTTCTGCAATTTCACATAGATACCATGTTCCTAGGAATTTTTGCCTTTTCGTATAGATACCATGTCTATGAAAGTCTGCATCTCATATAGCTAATCTGCCTATAGGACTTCCTGCATTTTTGCATGTGCATCTGTCATTAGGCAAATCCACTTATAGGATCTAAAAATAATCAATCACATATAGATGACCAGCCTATAGGATTTCTGCATAACAAAATCAGTAACGCCTAGAAAGCATGTCTACAGGAGTAATCAACTAAATCTGAATTTCCCACTCACCCTTTAAACCTAAAATCAGTGGTAATTCGTCTAACACTCACAAAACTCATAATCTCGTAACCAATAATAACTTTTTTTTTCAATCAGTTTGCTCCCCCCGTCTCTGAATTAATGGATATCATGCCTATAGGTCCTATTTAACATAGAAAAATGGTTAGATAATCAATCAATTGTCAGTTCTCTACAACTACATCTAAGCAGGACAAATTCGAACTCCCTATCTAGGAAATATGTGGTAAATCAATTCTTCCTATACTAGTTTTAATCCAGGACCTAAACAGTATGTGTAAGACATGCTAAACAATTTGTTTCTTTAAGTGAGGAGGCCTACTTGAGCCTTTAATTTTTCTTATTTCCCCATTAACTGTTGTATGTGTTCTGGTTGTCGTCCTAGAATTTTATTCTTTTAAAACTTCTGAAAAGCCAAGCTCCCTCCTTTTAGGATTAGTAGTCCTAAACGCCTTCGGGCCAGATAAGTGGGACGGGTAATAGCATGCAATAGGTAATGATACCATTCCGTGCTTAATACCTTAACGGGGTGGGAAGGGTAGACATGGAGATGATGATCACACGATAACACCATGCGTACGATTGGATACCGGTGTTGTGTGTATGATCCATGTGTTTTACAAACATAGGACCTCTTTCCTTTATGTAACCTTGTTTAATATCAATAAAATTCTGTCTTTTCAACTACCCAAAACTCCTCTTTAATTTTACTACATTACTCCTTTTCTTCTAAATTTTTCTTCTTTGTTTATTCAACATCTTGATTAATTTTCTGCATTTAGACTCTCCCCTCAAACAAGTTTAGATCTTGATTCCAACATGCTTGTCATGTATCTATTTGTAACTCTTAGGTGTGAAATTATTTGTATACTTATTTGCATTAAAGTCGCAACATATCATGGTCGGGAACCACACTAGTGGATCTTGAGGTGTGCCTAGCACCTTCCCCTCGAGATAATTTCTAGCCCTTACCCAAACTCTGGTTTTCAAACTCAAAACCCTTAGTGTCCTAATGCACTTAATCATTAGGTGGCGACTCTTCAGTTCCAAAAACCCAATTCCTAAACGGGAATAGAGTTGTCTTCCCAAAATGTCGTAAACCCGATTTTGCTTTAGAAAAAGGGGGCGTCGACACTTGGATGGCCCAGTACTTGGAAATCCCAGGTACTGTTCCAGCGTGGTTGCAAGCAAGGAAGAAATATTCTGGAACATGTTCAACTTTGAGGCTCGAGGGTGGTTGACATTTGTGTGCAGTCAGCTTGACCCTTCTACCCACGACAACACTATTCCACTTACCTGGGTTATTCTTGGTGTATCTATTATGGCCCGGTACCCTATCAATGTGGGCAATGTGATGTCCAGAGTGATTTTTGCTGTGGGACAGGAGCATGACCAGAACTACCCTTTTCCCAACACCCTTTCTATGTATTTTAGGAATCTGGAGGTGGAGAAGAAAAGGTATGACGTGAAGACCGAGCTGTGGCTCCTTACTCTTGGTACAGCATGCAGGTCTCGGACAACCCTAAATCCAAGAACTACAAGCCACCTGCCTCTGTCCCAAATGGCCAGTCTGAGGAGCCAGTTGTTGTAGAGCTTTCTACCGTGCCATCGGTCCTGCTGCCACTACAGTTGTAGACTTGCCTCCAGGACCATCCTCTTCTGCTGGTCACAGTACTTCAGCGGGCCTGGGGGTGCCATCTTCTAGGACTCATCCCTTCACTGCCTATCAGTTGAGCCAGACATTGGCTAGCTTGAATAACTAGATATCAGCTGCGACATCTAAGTTGTCCGCATTGTCCTCCACTATTCAAACCCAATCAGCACCTCAGCCAGCTCAGATTCCTCAGTCAATTGAGAAAACTTTGAAGAAGCTCCTGGAGAACCAGGAAAGTATTATGAAGACATAGGCCACTTTGACTACTGTTGTGGAGTCACATGGCAAGGCTCTGAAGGAGCTTTCCTAGGAGCACAAGATGATGAGGAGATCATGGGCTTCTAAGGAGTCTGTGAAGGAACTCAGGACAGATGTGGACAAGGTATTGGCAGATCAGATCCCTCTAAACTTGCTATTCGGGGGCCCTGCCCCAAATCCAGCAGCACCAATAGCAGAGTCACAGCAGGAGTAGGCACCCAGGCAGCCTAGGAAGAAGAGGAAGCTCGCCAGTACAGTTGATGCAGTGATTGAGGTGGCAGTCCCACAGGAGGCCTCTTCCAGTTTGCCACATGCTGCACCTAGCATCCAACCGGTCCAGGAGCAGGCCCCAGTCCCAGTAGTTGAGCAGCAGGAGGCCGGGAGCCAGTCTAAGGCTCCCGCATATATAGAGGACTTGGGGACCACTGAGGATCCCATGCAGACTGACCAGGCCTAGGGAGCCTATATATCCTTTACCTTGATTTTGATGCTTATCTGTTTAGTTGGCATTGGGGACAATGCCAGCTTTTATTCATGGGGGAGTGCCCTAGTTTTTTATTATCAATGGATGACTGTATATACAAATTATTAGTTTATGCTTCACTATGATTTTCTATTTTGGGTTGTATAACTTTACACTTTAGCCACTTTTATTCTACTTTTTATTCTCTCTTTTGGGCTTTATATAATGTTACATTTCTGTACATATTCATCCCCCATTGTATATTCTACTCCACAATTGTATATATACATTCGATTTCTATTTTCATAAAAAAATTTCGTTTTTAGCTTTATAGTTAGGCTCGTAGCCTTTTGTTTTGTTTTTGACGCTTCCAATAAGCCCTTGGTTTTCTTAAGGCCACGATTCTTTCCAAGGGTGGAGCATTGTGTGAACCGGGTGGCTCTTCCCGATGATAGATGGAGTGACAACCTTCTTAAGAGTTTGAGTCCGTTTCTTTGATTTTTCTTTTCTTTTTAATAGTTGTAGTTAAGGGTACCTCAAGCAAAGCTTCACTTAGACCTAACACATTTTCCGTTGATCCCATGGTCAAAGACATAATGTTGTGTTTATGATGGTTAAAGTTGTGGCTTTGAGACTCTTTCATTGACCAAACAATCATCATGTGATCTTGTTGGACATTGTGTCCTTGAATCGTAAGTAAGGTTGTTATGGGCCCTCGACTCGATGTCTTTAGCAATCCCCTAGAGTGTGTGGTGAGGAATTGAATTGTGAGTCCAAGTCCCGAGCAAATGGTCTAGAACTTGCCCTGAATATTTGTTGAGGCGAAATCATAGGTAAAATTTGACTTGAGAAGTGATTATAGGCTATCCTTGATCCAAATGTTAAGTTGAACAATTCCATGGCCTACCAATTAAATGATCCCTATTCAACCCTTTTGAGCCTTGAACTTTTTTCTTTCAAGAATCAATGCTACAAGCCTATACCCATTCTAAATGATACCCTCTCTTGGCACCCAATTCTTCCTTTAAGTAATGGAAAATGTCTAAGTTTGCGGGGAGAGATAAGAAAGGAAACAAAGTGGTAGAAAGGTACAAAAGCAAAATAAAAAGGAAGGCAATAAAAGAAATAGACAAAAAGAAAGTCCAATATGAACAAAAATAAAAAAGGGACTCAAGGAAAACAAAGGTGAAAAAGGTGTGAAAAAAGTAGAAAAAAGAGAAATGTTTTGAATTTGATAAGAAAGAGCGAAACTGTGTCTCTGTAACCCCTAGTAAAGAAGTGAAATACTCAAAGGTGTCAAGAGAGTTGTGCCAAAATGAATCAAAAAAAGTAGTTAAAGGAAGATTGTACCCACTTGAATAAAAACACGTCCTACCCTTACCCAAAGCCTTCACAATGACTCCCCAAAAGCCCTATAGGATCTTGAGTTGAAGGAAACCTACATTAGTGGATACTTACATAAAGGGAAAGTATATGGTACCTAGAGCCAGACTTGTGACATTCTTCTTGAGAGAGATGAGTGAAACTCCATCAACCTCGATTTGTGTGTTAATACGCTAAAAATTGAGGTTCGCTTAGGGAGAGTTGAGGCTGTGTAAATATGGTTCCACAATGACCAAAGTAATTGAGAGAAGCTCTTTGATAAAATGTGTCAACTCTTGATGCTCTTGTGTCGCACTTGATCCATGGTTTTTCAAAAGTTTAAATATGTTAATGATGCATTCGTATTGAGGGCAATTGTCAGTCCCAATTAATGCTTGTTGAGGCTACTTGAGTATAAGATGGAATTACTTGGATTGTCCTTTAAGGGGTGGGTCTTATTTTGTTTGCTTGAGGACAAGCAAAGGTTTAAGTTTGGGGGATTTGATAAGTCGGGATTTTAACGTGTTTTATCCCTTAGTTGCCTATGCTTTAAGTATAAATTACTACAAAATAACCCCGAAATGCTCACAGGTTGTGCTTGATTGCAGGTTTGGTCGACAAAGTGACTAAATGTCAAAGATTGGCCAAAAAAGGAGTGAAACCTGCTCAAGCATCAATGACCAAGAGAATTGAGTAAAAAGGAGCCTAGTGCGGACCGCGTAAAAATGAATGCAGCCGCACTAGGAGGTTCAAAGACATGGCATAATCAGTGGGAGTGCTACGCGGCCGTGGTTGGATTCTTGTGGTTCGCGTTTAGGCTGCGCGATCGCTTTACACTTTTGTGCGGTCCGCGTGAACAAGATTCAAAGAGTTGAATTTTTGACAATTTCAAGCAATGCTATCCGCGCTCATTTATGTGCGGCCGCGCCAACTTCAATCGCGGTCGTGCTGCATTTCCATGCGGTCCGCGGTCCTTAACTTCAGAGAAGCTGAAATCATAAGTCCAAGAGCCAGCGCAGCCGCGGTCCAATTTTTCCAGCTTAGTATAAATAGAACATTTTACCATTTTTAGGTTAATGTTTAATTTCAAAAATGATGTTGTGTGCCTAGGAACGAGATTGTAGCCATTTTTGGCACTTTTACTCTATATTAGTGATAGATATTTGTAAACACTACTTAGTAATTAATTAATATGTTTAGTTCCTCATCTATTTCTTCTATTTTTTCTTTAATTATGTGTAGCTAAACCCATTAGCTAGGGTTGTGGCTCAACCCTAGTGTGGGTAATTGATGGGTGTTGCCATCTAGGGTTAGATTGATATTGGGTGTTTGTTATTTGGTTGATTTTATGTTTCAATCTCGAATTTGTGGTTGCAAACATAGATTTAAGCTTAGTGGGTTCAACTCTTCTTGAGAAAGAGAGTCTAAGACCCCAAAATTGGCACAACAAGGAATTGGGATGGACCCATGAGAAATGGTAGTCCCAATTAATGGGTTAAATCTCGAGAGAACCCAACCGTTGAGTTGTTGTCATGGCTTCCTTCCCCTTCCAGGTAGTTCTCTTTGGGGAGTATAGCAGTTTTGTTAGTTGTGAGCTACCAGTTTGATCACCTGTGAATGGTATCTTTCTAGTCCCAGAATTTTGTAGATTCCTACGCCGAAGTCTAATTTTAATATAAAACACACAAAACCACCCGAATCCATAACATACACATAGAACCAAACACACAAAGCTCTACCTTTTCTCTAGGAAGAAGGGTGAATAGTGAGTCTATCACTATTCATCACCCATAACTCCAGAATTCGGTGGTAGATCTTTGCAAACATGGTATCAAATGATTCATCTTCTCTTTGTGCACAATCCACAGCTGATTTCATAGTCAAACTCATAACCATTCGGGCTATATCTTAATTCTAAGATTTGCGATTTACTGTAGCATTCATATTATCTAAAAACTTTTGAGCTTCTACTGTCTTTTTTCATTGGATTGTTGAGGAACTTCAGTGTACATTAAGATCCTCTATGTTAATCTACGATTTTAGTAACACATAGCCTCTTTCACATGCTTTCATTTTTTTCTGTTCTTGATTAGACGAAAATTTGAATTTATACTACATCTACGTAGTATATATTTGGCCTATTTCATTATCTCGTTACATTGGAAACAAGAAACACAACAACGATTCATTGCAAATCACTTTAGTTCATGATTCTTATAACTCATGCATTTTCATTTTGAAGACTAGAGAGAGAAATTCTGCAATTTTAATATAGTGGATGAATCATTTAACAGTGTGTACAAGTGCTTCCCCCAGATGAGGGAATCTCAAATCATGTTGATGGGTTTCTCAGTGTGTACACATATCTTTTCACACTAGGCCCCCTTGATAGGGTTATGCTCGACTTCTGTTTAAAGTACCGGGTTACCTTGGTGTAGATACACCTGTTGTTTCGGCGAATAGTGTTGATGATGAGGTTCTTTACAAAGAAGGCGAGGCTTGAATTCACGCTCAATCATCTCGTTAGGCTGTACCGGCCCTTTCACCATCGAGGTCTGCTATCCTTGCGATGTCGTTAGACCACGCCCTTTATTATTGATAATGAGAAAGATGGAGATTGGGAGTGGATTAGTCGATTTGTCATGGTTTGAATGGCTTACATTATAACCATGGAACTTATGTCATTCCCCTAGGAATAGAACTATACACGCAAGTAATTTGCTTATGTCGAAAGCTAGTTCCGTAATCATGTTTCCTCCTTTTCTGCAGCAATTTCATGGGCATCAACGAAATTCTTGATCTTCTTGGTTGGGTCCAGAAGTTGGCAACCCACTCGACTTGTGATGAGTGTAGGTGGCGGGCTGTATCCTGGGGCAGATGGGAAGAAAAACATGATGATATGTGTGTGTACTACCTTTACTTTACTCTTTTCTTGTTTGGAGAGATATCTTCCCTTTTTGCATATTAATCTTACTGTCGTAGGTATCGGAGAGCCTTTAATGGAGAGGTTGTGCTCCTTTGGAGAGGAGAAGGGGCTGCCGGCTCTCGTGCTAAAGAATGACAATAATAAGCCGATATGCACTCGTAGGGTGATGGCGCTCAGAGCAAGGTGAAATGGGGTTGGGGCTTCGAGATGGAAACATCGTCCGAGCATGCCACGCTCGATGTTTTTGGATCTGGAAAGATGGCTTCACCGAGTGATCATGCTTCGACCGGAGTCAATTCTTTCAGGGCTAAGGGGACTATATCGACAGATATGTGCTCGGCCTTTGAGGAAGTCTGCTGACTTCACTTTGTGTTGAGTTTCAACATAGGCCTTCCGAATCCCGAGTCTTCCCTTACTTATCGAGTTTTTCTTTTGCAGGCCTTTGAAAAGCTTACGTCTGAGCTAATCCATCAGGGCCCCAGGCTCCTAAAAACTCTATATGGGGGTAGATCCCTTAGGCTCCTTTGCAAGAAAAAGGTAGTCGAGCGGGCAGACTTGCGATATGAGGCATAACGAAGCTCGAATTATGAGAGCTATTTGATAGATAAGGTAATTTTCCTTCCCGGGTTATTATGCATTCCCTTTTTTTACTTCCAAGGTTAAATCTTTGCCTATCTAGATGTAGGAAATGACGGAGACCCTGGAACATCTTCGGGATGAAGCCGACCGAATCAAGAATGACTGTGACGGGCTAAGAGCTCGAGCGGAGGTCCAGGCTTCAGAGGAGAAGGATGCCTTGACTGAAGTTCCTGCCTTTGAGGTTCAACTCCACTTAGCTTTTGATGATGCTTTAGTTCAAGCGGATATGATCACGAAGCTTGAATACGAGCTTTCAAAGGTTAGGGCTAAGATCATTGATGCCTGGATCGGAGTAGTACTGAGGCGAAATAAGGCTGATGAGGAGATGGTGATTTATTTAAGGGACACTACTGATGTTGAAGCCGAGTTGAGGAGGGTCCTTGATCGGGAAGAGAGGATCAAAGAATATGCTCATTGCAAGTCTTAAAGAATGATTCTTGAGGAGATCCACGCCAGGGGTTTTATTCTGTCGGAGGAGTTGGTGAGAGCGAGGGTGGACAAGCATGATGCTCGATTACTCCTATCTGACACTGAGGAGAGAGAATTTATGGCCGTTAGGCCGTAGCTCTCAGGGGCAGGGCATAGATTTTGCCATTTTTTATGTAGCATTTTTAGAGAATGTTTGTAGATGGAGAATGTATTTTTTCGCGTATCTGTATAAAAGAAAACTTGTTGCTTTACCTCTTATGTACCCTTTTTGTCTTGAATTTGTCAAGGCGAACTAGTCTCAGGGTTGGGGAGAATCCTTAGATTCGTGATATGATCTTGGGTCTTATTACGCTGTCCTGGGGGCTCTTACGCGCTCGGCCGATGCGACCTTTAGTATAAGCTGGAGTTAGAGATCTTATGCTCTTGCTAAATTATTTTAGGTTTAGTCCCCGAGTCGGGCTTTGACTCGAGCTCATTTAACCCTAAGGATTGTTAGGCTGGCGATAATGGCTGCTACGCTTTGCCCTAAGACATATGTAGTTAACTATTTTGGGTTGTGTCTCCAAATCGGGTTAATACTCAAGCTTATTTGACTCTCAAGTTTTCATATTTGTATGAGTCGGCGACAATGGATCTTATGTTTTGGGTAGAAGTGACCTTTTAATGTAGGCTTTATTTTCCTTTCGTTAAAGACTTTTGAAATGGTTTTGCTGACCCATCGTCGGTTTGGGAAGAACCTCAATTTCAAGTCATTTACGGCGATGTTCGAGCACCTCGGGAGGTTTGGCTCGTAGGTTGAGTAGCTCGAAGCCTTGTGGTTTGGAGCTGACATGGTCGAAGCTCTTTTGCCTAGGTCGAGGGTAACCTGTTTGACCTGTTATTTTTGAAGTAGATTCGAAGTACTGGCCTATTATTTTGTAGCGACGGCCAGGCATCCCCGAGTCGTGTTATTTTTGTTGGTACGTCTATATGACCGTAGTCATTTATGCCTGGCCGGAGCCATTTTTGGTCCCGAGTGTAGTAGTTTAGGTGTCTATATCAAGGGTATGCCTTTTCAGGAATCTTACAAATTTGATATATAGGATCGAGTTTATGCCTGTAGTAAGGTATTACAAAATTTTGATGGCTTTGAGGTCTTACAGTTCTTGTCGATACTTAGTACAAGTCCGATTCATGCCCTGCTTAAGGTATTACAGTTTTTGTTGTTGCCTTATATAGGCCTTACGAGACCGAGTCTGCTCGCTCGAGGTCTTATGACATCAAGTTTTTTGATGAATGGCGATTGGCGACAGTCTCCGAGTTATCAAGTTTGTTTCGGCTCGGGAGCTGTTACTCGTGAGATCGGTAATGCCTCATCAAGGGCTTATGATTTCGGAGATTTCGACCCTAAGGTCATGCAGTTTTTGAGTTTTTGACGTCAGTCTCAGAAATTTTCGGGACATTTTTTCTTTTTTGGAGATGTTTCGTGATTTCCGTGCTGCCTCGTTGAGGGCTTATGAGTTTGGAGTTCCGACCCTGAAATCATGTGGGTGCCGAGTTATTGACACCACTCTTCGAGTATTCGGGGCTTTTTCGATGGAGGAATCTTTATTACGAAAATGCTAAGTTTCCTTTGGAGTATGAGATGCTTTGGCAAAATATATTCTTTAATTACTTGGCACAAATATATGTGTCTCCGCCCTCGGGGGACCGGCTATGCAGACAAGGTTCATTCGACCATTTGATCTGGTACATCTTTTTCTTATTGGGGCCCTATTTGGCATTTCTCAGTTCTTCTGAATGGATAATCTTCTGAGGGGGTGCCCTCTAGTGTTCGAGGTTGATTGCAAATGAATCTTTGAACACCGCGAACATTTCCCTTGCTGCATGCTGTTCTCCGTATACTGTTTTAATCCCATCCTTTGTTAGGAATTTTATCATTTGGTGGAGGGTAGATGGTACTGCTCTCATGCAGTGTATCCACGACCATTTTACCAAGGCGTTGTACCTCATGTCTCCTTCGATGACATGAAATTTAATATCTTGGGTCATGCCGGCCACGCTGATTGGGAGAGTGATCTCTTCTTTCGTTGTTTCACTTGCCATGTTGAATCCTTTAAGGACTCGAGTGGCGGGCACGATTTGGTCTAGCAGTCCGAGCTGCTCTAGTACCATTGATCTGATAATGTTGGACGGGCTACCTGGATCCACGAGTACACATTATATTTGAAATGTATTCACGAGGAAAGAGATTACCAATGCGTCGTTATGAGGTTGAGACAAGTTCTCGGAGTCCTCTTCGCTGAACATGAGGGTATCTTCAGGTATGTATCCCCATGTTATCTTTTCTCTAGTGATGGATATTTTTGTCCTTCTCATCACAGGTTCCTGAGGAGCGTCGACGTCCCCCAATTTAATGGGATAACATGTTGTGGCTTGTTTGTTTCATTCTTCTTGGCTGCCTCTCTTTCCCGAAACTGGTTTTAGCTCGGTCGCTTAAGAATTATGTGAGATGACCTTTATTGAGTAGCCTAACTACTCTCAGAGCTAGTGACAATCCTTGGTCCTATGGCCATGCGTGTTGTGAAATTAGCATACTATTCTTTTGGGAAGGATCTGACTATATAGGCTTGGGCCATCTGATGTCCCTGATTTTGCTGATGGTAAACACGATGTATGATACGTTGACGTTGAAGTTGTATTGTAATAAGCATGGTGCCTCTGTTGGCCCCGTGTTTCCGTCAAATCTGATTATGTTGATGAGCCCCCGAAGATTCTGCCCTTGATGTACCAATCGATCGTTGCGACGGGGGTTGCATCTCGGGGCATTCCTCCTATCTTTAGGGTATGGTTGATACCTTTCTTTTTTTGGTTTTGACTTCTTTGCAAAGAGCCTTCTTAGTTATACTGAGCCCGAGGGGGCTCCCAGTTGCTCATCCTCAGCATTGATCTTTGACTGGTATCGGTTGTGGACGTCCGATCAAGTCATAATGGGATATTCGATCAGATTCCCCTTTAGTTACTTTGAAGCCGCTGAGCTTTGCTCATTCAGTCCTTGTGTAAAGGCCTGCACTGCCCAGTCGTTGTAGACCGGTGGTAGTTCCATTCGTTCTGTTTGGAAGCGAGATACGAACTCTCGCAGCATTTCATTCTCCCTCTGTTTGATCTTGAACACGTAGGACTTCCTCATTGCTACTTTGCTGGCACCGGCGTGCGCCTTTATAAAGGAGTCTGCCAGCATGACAAATGAGTCTATGGAGTTAGGATCTAGGTTGTGATACCACATCGTGGCCCCCTTCGAGTGCGGTCTCCCTAACTTCTTCAATACGACGTACTCGATCTCATCATCTTTTATGTCATTGCCCTTTACTACGCACGTGTATGCGGTAACGTGTTCGCTGGGAACTGAGGTCCCGTTGTACTTTGGGAGTTCCAACATTCTGAACTTCTTTGGAATGGGTTTTGGTGCCACTTCCTCTGGTAACAGCCGTTGTACGAACTTCTTCGAATCAATACCTCTCAGGATCAAGGGTGCGCCCGGCATTTGATCGACCCTGAAGTTGTAGGTTTGACCTTCTTGTCATTGGCTGTTATCATTTTGTTGCCAGACTCGATCCTTTTGGTGAGGTCCTTGAGTATTTTTATGATGGCAAGATCGGCTATCAATCCATTATTGCTCGATCTCTCCGGTACTGGTTTGGCCGGGGAACAATTCCCGACACTACAGTGATAGGAGTTTTCGGGTGGCTTTGCAGTTGGGAGATATCTAACTGCTGTGCCTGCAACATTTCAAAAATAACATGAGGCTAACCTCTTGTTCTTCCCTGGTTGGGGTTTTCTGAACTTCTTGTAGGTCTTCTTGGTGTACGCTTCTATCGGTGCGTGAGATTTCATCGACTTGATGTGCGTCGCGTGAACCCGTGTCCGCTGGAATCGGTCCAGGTTCGTTCTCGGGGTTCCGTGGTGGCGCACCAACAATCAAAATAGGCAGACCATTTTCTCCGTAGTTTTCAAGGTTATCATTTTCAACTCTGTTTACTGAGCCAGGCATTTTTACCTGAAATCGAAGATCTTGGACAAGAAAAAGTGTGAAAGATAACTTGCATTGTGTAATGAAACTAGCAAGAAAATAATCACTATTATTTTTAGCCCCAAGGTGGGCGCCAAACTGTTTTCGGTGAAATGGTAATAACAATTAAATTTATTGATGGGAATCTAAAAATACGTGATCTACTTTTATGCTAGTTGTCAATAAGTTGATGCTAGATATGTGAGACTTAATGACAAAATAAAGATAAGGAGAAATCTATAATCGAACTGATAGGTTAGCTATTCAAGGTCTCGGACTGGCCGACACGTGGCCTTCGGGTTGATTCCTATGCTTGGGTTCGAGCTATTAAAGGTAGTCAGGGAAGGGTTAACAGTTATGATATAATTAAGTGAGGCTCAATATGGCCAATGATGAGTAATAAATAAAGAACAAGTATTAAAACAATAAATAAGAACAACAATATCGATAGAGTATGTTAAAGAAAAAGAGAGAGAGTTCTTGTACATTTCGTGTGAAGTAGTTGGAACCGCAACATCCCCTTTTCAAAATGACAAAGATCCCCTTTATATAGAAGTGGAATCCCTTCACGGTAAAAAATGCATTAATTGTAAAGACATGGAGATGAGATGGCTAGACATGACACCCTGATACAGGTTCAAGGTAGGCCGACAAGGCTTTGTCAGACTTAGCCGTGTGTCTTGGGAACTCCCCGTTTTTACCCTTGCCGCGATCAATATTTTCTCTAGGCCGGGTGTCGATGAGGCTTGAGTGAGGGAACTCGGTGATAGATTTGCGGCCTCGAGGCTTCGAGATTGTCTTCTGAGATGTCTTAATGATAGGAAATCGGTCCTTCCAGTTTCACTGTATACAATTATGTTATAAGAGAAGTATAAGAAGGGATCTGCGAAAATCACTTAGGCGCAAATTCCTTAGTATTAAAATTAATTAGGGCAGGATAGTATTGGCCCCGGATGGAACGAGACGCCAAAGTTTATGTTAAAAAATATGGGTAATGTCAACGTTACGCACCGTTGGTACATCAACCGCAGTGCCATTGCACACAAGTTTGTCACCATGGCCGTTCATAAAAGCGGGGAATGGATATCGTTAGACCACTGCCCCGGCCCCCGATTAGGTAAGATTTCTTTTGATTTTAACTGGCTATTTTTCTGAGTGGGTTGAAGTATGTCATTATGAGAAGATTGGCGAACGTGAAGTGGCAGATTTCTTGTGGGTGCAGACATATAATATTTTATCCTCCCTAAGATTTTACACAATCTAGTGTTTAAATATTTAGTTTAGGTTTAATATCACTATTTTAAATGGTTTTGACTCTTTTACTTTATTTTGACACAAAAATAAAAATTACAAAAATATTTTCTTTTATTTAGCTAATTAATATTTTATCTAGTTACTTTTAATTTATCAACCTTACATAAAATTCAAAAATACAACAATAGTTTTACTTTGTTTTCAGAAATATTATTTTAATAATTTTTCTATTTTTATCTTTTAATATGATATTTGAAAAATACAAAAAATAGGTTTGTTTTAGTGGTTAGTTTTATTTTAATATTTATTTTACTTAAGTAGGATTAATTAGTAAATGGTGTAGTATTTTTAGTCTTGTTTTAGAAGAAAGATTATGAAATTTGAGGATAATTTTATTTGGTCTTAATTGAAGAGGTGCAAAGATATGGCTCAATTTTAAAGCCCAAACTCTATGACCCACTCCCCCTTCTTCTTATACACCCTAACACACAAGCACCTTAGACCTAGATACAACCCCTAACCTAAAGGAGAGATATAGAATCTAAAACATAGAGCACAGAAGAAAACGTAAGAGAAAAAAAAGAAGCCAATGATTTTCATTTCCCCAATCCCAAGTTAGGGTTTGGTTTTTGTCACTTTTATCAATTCCTCAAACCGAAAGGAGAAATATCTCGATTGTGTATTACGATAATCCAATTGATTTCTTTAGCAGTTAGCACAGAGTCATTGGAGCAAAGTCTTGAAGTATTTTGACTATTCAGGCCCTATGACTTCAATTTTCAGAGTACCTGAATTTTTTATATTATTATTTGATGAATGGTATTAAAATAAACTGTGTTTCCGACTATCCTTTGGTCACACAAAAGTGGATAATGTTTATCAATCTAACGAGCTCAGGACTTTGTAAAGGAAGTTTCACGATGCGACTGCTCCTAGTTAATTTGACAGAAATAGAGTGAAAGCTGAGGAGGGTGTTTGATTTTATGGAGTTGCTATTCAAGTTTTCTGGTCGTATTTCGTTATCGTCGTTCATTTTAAATGTTGTAATTTGCCAAAGAATTAATTGAAATTTTTGACAGGTTCATCTCTTTTCTCATTCTATTTTCTCAATATTTTGTGGTGAATTTAGATGAAAGAGCCATTTTGGGCAGATGTGTTGGTATTCTGTTTTAATCTATGAGACATAGATTTTGTGACGACCTGCCAGGTCGTCTTAGGAATTTACGTCCAATTCCCTATTAACTTTTTTCCCCACGTTTATTTCTGCTATTTTGATTAGCCAAGATGTCTGGTTTTGACTTTTGAAGAGTTTTGGGATACTTAGTACCTAAATGAGAGTTTAAGTATTAGATATTTGATCGGAGTTGGATCAGTGTAAACACAACCTTGGAATGGAAAGCCGATGGTTCTATTAGCTCCGTTGGGTGATTTCGGGTTTAGGGGCATGATCGGATTGTGTTTGGGAAGTCCGTAGCTAATTTATGCTTGGAATGTCGAAAGTCAAATTTTGAAGTTCTTGCGGTTCGTTGGTAAGTTTTGATCTGAGGGTCGAAATGGAATTCTGGAAGTTGGCATAGTTCTGTATTGTTCAATGTGATGTGTGTGCAATATTCTAGGTTATTCGGACGAGGTTTGACAGATTTTTTTATCAAATGCATATTTCTAGAGTTTTGGAGTTCTTAGGCTTTAATATGTGGTTGATTAGTCGTTTCGATGTTGTTTTACGTATTTTAAGGATTGGTATAAGTTTGGACAGTGGTATTAGACTTGTTTATGCTTTTGGTTGAGGTTCCGGTGGCCTCGGGATGATTTCAGATGGTTGATGGAAGGATTTTGGAGTTTGGAGTTGCTACTTTAGCTAGTTTTCTATCATAACCACACCTGCGAGTGTAGGAACGCAGGTGCGGTGCCGTAGAAGCGTCTCTGTGCTTGCATAAGTGGGAGTTGCAACCTTCGCATTTCCTGCTGAGATCCCAAGTCTCCAAGTGGGCCCAGCAGAAGCCACATGTGTGAGAAGGGTATCGCACACGCGAGACTGCAGGTGCGGAAGGTCTACCGCATAAGCGGAAAAAAATGTATTAATGAGAAGTCACAGATGCGACCTTTGGTCTGCAAAAGCGAGACCGCAGATGCGGTCCCTTGACAGCAGATGCGGTAATCTCTAGGCAGAAGTATGAAATTTCGAGGGTTTGGTTCAAAACTTGGAAAAATCAAATTGGCGCCCGAGAGAGGGAATTTTGGGAGGAAATTGAAGGGGAAATCATTGGGTAACAATTTTTTAGCTCTTTCTAGTTATATTACATCAATCTATAGTCCGTTTCATCATATAATTTCGGATTGGAGCTGAAAATTAGGGAAAATATTGGAAGAAAGTTCTTAGACCTAGAATTTGATTTTGATTGAGAATTTGATCTTAGATTTGGATAATTTTGGTATGCATGAACTCGTGAGAGTATGAGGATTCTAAAAATATAAATTTTAACCGACTCTGAGATGTGGACCCGAGGGGGGTTTTTGTCATTTTACCTAATTTTGCGTATTAGATTACAATTTAATTGTAAAATCAGTTACTTGAAGTGTTATTTACATTATCCAATTGAATTGAATAGATCTAGACCATTTGGAGTCGTGTACTCATGGCAAAGATGTGGTTTTGGGTTATTTTGTGCTGGTTCGAGGTAAATGGCTTGCCTAACCTTGTGTGGGGGACCATCCCCTTAGGATTTGGTATTATTGTTAATTGAAATGCCTTATACGTAAGGTGACGATCGCGTTCTTGTGGTAATTATTGGAAATCCGATTTTTATTAAGTAATTACTAGTATGTTTCCTTTCATATTTTTTTACTTGCACTATTAAGCCTATTGTTAGCTTAGGAAAACATGTCTAAGTGATTTAATTGCTTTATCTGCTCAACCTGCTTTACCTGAGTTCTGTGCAGCATGCCATGCTAGAATTTCTTGTTCCCTTAATATGGAATTTGACATTTTTGAATATTTTCTTGTTGCTGCTTTGTAATTTACATTGGGGCTACGGATGTGGGATTCCGGTTGCTCCCCCTTGCCTGTTTTCATTTGGGACTACGGATGTAGGATTCCGGTAGATCCGCTCTGCATAGTTATATGGAACTACGAAATTGCAACCGGTAGATTCTCCCAGTACTAGGTATTTACATTTCGAACTACGAAACCTGACTCCTGTAGATCCCCGCGCATTATGAGTTGGACTATGGGATAGTATCACGGGAGATCCGTTGGATGTATATTTGGGACTACGAGATGGTATCCTGGGAGATTCCCAATTATTATTTTTGTGCCTAGCCGTATCTCTTTCTGTGTTTACTTTTTCTCTGTAATGGTTGTTGTTGTCTTTTATATCAGGTGTTACATTTACTGTTGTACATATTTATACTGTTCTATTCTATACTGTCGAACTGTATACTTTATTTAACCTCAGTAGGGCCATGACCTTCCTAATCACTACTCGATCGAGGTTAGGCTTGGCACTTACTGAGTACCGTTGTGGTGTACTCTCGCCCTTTCTGCTCATAGTTTTCATGTGTAGATCCAGGTACCTCTACTCAGAGTTACCATCCTTGAGGCGAGGCGATCCTTCGAGGTATATCTGCTGCATCCTCGTAGAAGTCTATCTCCATTCTCTCTTGTAGTTACAGCCCTTCTGTATTTACTTTATTTTAGACTATTCTGGAATTAGAGCACTATGTAGTATCCTTAGCTTGTGATTCATGAGTTTTCGGGTTTTGGGAATATGTATTAGTTTTTGAGAGTTAACATTGTGTATGCCGAGCGGTACTTTTAAACGTTGTTTTATTACTCTATCTTTGTTTTAACTTGATTTCTTTCGTAAATTATGTTTATTTTCCGCATTTTAGGCTTATCTAATCGTAGAGACTACGTGCCGTCACAATAATTTACGGAGGGCGAACCGAGGTCAAGACAGATTCATGATAGCCGGGTTTTTTTAATCCCATGTTGGTTTAATCTGTGCCTTTTTGATTGTTAGTCCCCTTCAGGAGTTTGTTTATATTTTGGGAATTAGTCAATTTTTAATTTGTTTGAATTTGGTACTGTCGTAGTGTTATCATGAAAAGTAATACCTAGCTTCTGTTATATCATCCAAAGCGTCGAATCATATTGCTTCAGTATTATTTACTATTTGCCCCAATGGGTATTAAGAACCAGCTTAGCTGCTAGAGTTAGATCAGCCCATCTTACTGTTTCTTCTAAAGGTGTCATAAAGCTTAGACATTCATTTTTTTAAGAAAAGTTTTTAATCTGATTTGACGTTTCAATCTTAAGTATCGGAGTGTTTTCTCTTACAAAATTAGTGAAAACCCTTATTGGTGTTTCCAGTATGTTGTTTCATTTTCCGTAGTTACTAGGATTTATATTTTAGACTGGTGTAATAGCTATGTGAGTAAGATTTTGAGCTTTCTTGTTTATTAGTTTGTTTTCACAATCTCAAAAGATTAGGAAAATAATTCAAATGCACTAGTTGCTTTAGGCGCGAATAATAAATCATCGTGACTATGAGTACAATTATAGTCTCGATACGTAATCCCCAATTCGAGTGTGCATTTCATGTGACCCAACCACAACTTCGAACAATAATAAAAATAAATATATTGTAAATGGTGGGTACATTTCATGTGATGCGATCTGCAACATGTACAAAAACAAACAAGTGTACGACAATCGTAACTTGTTCCAGAAATAATTTCATAAATAAAATAAAGCGGTTATAACGTCAAAAATTCACAATAGGTTTAAAATATGTAATTAATCAAATAATTAGGTCAATTATTAATAGTTGAGCGACCGTGATAACACTACTAGAAATTCGGATTTTAGTGACCACGAAAAGCGACCAAAGTTGGTCGCTTATAGGCCAAAAAGCGACAAAAAAGCAACCAAACATGCCTGATCGATCTTAAGCTGGTCCCTTTACCTTAGGGACCAAAGTTGGTCGCTAATTACCGACTAACTTTGGTCTCTCAGGAAAAAGGACCAAATTTTCCGGGCAAAGAGTATAGCAACCAACTTTGGTCGCTACAATATCTTAATATTATGATTTTGGCAACCAAAGTTGGTCTCTTTCTGTAAATTACGCTTTTTTTTATTTAGTATTAATCATAAAATAGCGACCAACTTTGGTCAATATTATATTCTAAAATCTGAAAAATAGAGAGCAAAGTTGGTCGCTTTACTATAAATTTTTTTAAAAAATAATCAACCGAAGTTGGTCGCTAACTTTAAGAATTAATTTTTTTAGTAATATGCGACCAACTTTGGTCGCTATATTCCCAGATATTATTATTTTTCTAATGGAATAGCGACCAAAGTTGGTCGCTTTTTTGAAATCTGGGTTAAATAGCGACCAACCTTGGTCGCTATTTCTCAGAAAAATATTTTTTTAATTGAAAAGCGACCATATGGTGACCAGAGTTGGTCGCTTTTCTTGGTATATTGTTGGCAGGAACTGCCTGTTTTGGCAGCTAGACCACCTGCCAGCTTACCAAAATTCCTAAACATGCATTTTATGGCAACAGCAACAATAAAAAGCAACAACAATAAACAACAACAACAACAACAACAACAACAACAACAACAACAACAACACAACAACAACAACATTATAACCAACAAAGTATAAAGTTCAATAGAACTTTATACTTTAAGCTAACAAAACTAATAAGTTAAATGTCATTACAAAACTATTCGAAAATCGATTGTATTTGTCTAGTTAAAAAGTATATAAAATTCAAGGATTGTTCTGTACATCATTATCATCACCATCTGATGGATTTTCATCACCAAGACGGTATCCAGAATGGTGTATTTGTCGAGGATGGGAAGAACGATCACGGGGAGGATGGGAGGAACGAACACGGGGAAGACGAGCCTTTGGCGATGACTCACGAGACCGGGAAATCGAAAAATTGCCAGAAGCTAGGAGAGATTTGATCTACTCCTGTATGCCAATGTACTGAATATCTCTAAGTTTTTCTCTCTCCTTGGCGGCTTCTAGCTCGGATGTGAGCTTTCCCACAGCTTTCCGTATAGAGGAGAGGCTCTCCCCATCATGTTTCTCGGCTTGCGAGGAAGTCCATATTCCTTGCATTCCACACTTATAGCGATGGAATTTCTTATTAGGAAGCCCATATACCTTCTCCCATTTTGGACTGCCAGTAGCCTGCGTCCACATTCTCTCAGCATCTTCGTCCGATAGTTGGATTGGAACGCTCGACTCATTAGGTGGCTGACTACATATGAATTGCTCCACTTTAGCTTTGAAGCGACCCTATAAGAAAAATTACATTGAATTAGTATTTGAAAATTCATATAAAAGTAAATCAAAATTCTTAATGAAAAGTGAAAACTTACATTTACAGTCGAAGCTCGGCCCTCGACCTACCTTTCTTGGTTCATTTCTTTCTTCTTCTTTATAATATGAATCTCCTTGAAGAGCTCATCTTGGTTCATCGGACGCCCCAACTTTTTTTCCTGAAAACTCATAAATTTTACTTAATAAACAGAATAGATATACTTTGAAAATTAAAATAAATTAAGAAATTACGTACCATTATTCGTTTTATAGTCCGCTGATCGCACCTCCAGTGTGCAAGGATCCTCACTTCTCAGATGCCCGATCTTTCCTTCCCTTTTCGTTGTTCTGTAATAACTCTCCGGTAAGCCATTGCCTTTGCAAATCCTCCCATAAATTTTGAAGCAACCAGCCAGACGTCTAGTTCAACTTTCTAGCTTTGGAGAAAAAATGGGACAACCTCTTTCGAGCTTTTAGACGGAAATTTTCAGCCACATCCACACTATAGCAGTGTTCCCATACACACTTGCTCTGTATTTCAAAAGTTAAGTACTAGATGGAAATATAATAAAAGCTATATTCGATATATTATACTTAGCTTCAATTAGCTAATAATTATTCAAAAGTTAATTGCATTAACTGCTTATAATATAGTATATTAGTCCATTAGCTAATATATATATATACACACACACACACACTTGGCGTAATGACTTCCTGGCCACTTAAACTTGTACCAAATTTTAAAGCCAATATACAAACTTTTATTATTCCCATTTGAACACTCAAACTCACATATCCGGTAACTAATAAACCTATGTGATCATTGACCATGCACATGTGATAGTGACAGAGATGATGTGGACAAAATGTGTGCAAGTCACGAAAATTACGCGCGTGACTACAATAATTTTGATTTAAAAAAATCTAGAACAAAAAAAATACAAATTAAAAAGAAAAAAAATAAACCAGCCCCACTTACCCATCCCCAGTAAAATTCCCTTCACCCTAGTGTTCTTTTCCCCCATTGTCGTCCTCCCCCAAAAAATTTCTTGGACGCAAAACCTAATCGAAGATGGAAAAGGAAAATAATGTACCTTTATATATTAGGTCATGCGCATATGCGAAAGTTTCTACACATATCAAATCAAAGCAACTAAGACTAACACCGCGATCGGGACCAAGTTGCTATGGAAACAAAAGTTTGTTTTCGTTGTTCCATTCAATGAAAGCTTTGTCTTCGTTTCAAAATATTTAAGGAACATAATAAATTTTTACCCTACTCCTTAATATGTAGTTGTTGCTTAATACCAATTGAATGAAAGTGAAAAACAGAAAATTGCACATGATTACGATGAAATATATAATATGATTGTGTAGATAGTGATGAGGATTCTAATGGTAAGCAATTCAGTAGCAAACGAAACATGATTTAGAAATAAGAGAGAGAAAGAACAATGAAGGAAAGAAGAAAAAAAATAAAAAAATTAAGGAAAGGAATGGAGGTGGGTGAACGGAAAAGAAGGGAGAGGTGGGTGAATGGAGGGAAATGTCAGGTCTTTTTCTCCCTTTATTTTTTTTTAATTTGTGACCTTTTTTTTTTGCTTATTTAGTATTTAATAATAGGACCCACAAATAACACATGTCAAGTAGTAAATAGTCTAGCATATGACGTGTTGTACATGTCAACCCAATTGATATACACGCAATGCTGAATGTATTTATTTGTGCTCAGTTGGTCAAGTTCGAGTATTCAAATAGGAAGAATGAAAGTTTGTATATCGGCTTTAAAATCCGGTACAAGTTTAAGTGGCCAGAAAGCCATTTCGCCTATATACTATGCAATAAGTATTAGTGCATTAGCTAATAAAAGCTAAGTATTAATGCACTTAACTTTTGATTAATCGTGTATTAACGCACTAAGCTTTTATCGAATATATATAAAAGCTATATTTGATATATATAAGCTAAATGTGATATAATATTAGCTAAATTCGATATAATTCGATATATATAAGCTAAGCTATATTTTATAATACATATTTAGATGGAAATATCATAAATATAAATAATTATACTGCTTAAAAGAACATTTACACTTTAAATTGATTGAAGATTTGCTCCTTCAGCGAGAATGGGAATTCACTCCAAGTCGCATAAGGACCATCATAAAGCTTCCTGGTGGCTTTTGTGATTATCCTTGTAGTAATATTACTAGGGATGAACCTGCAATTTAATTAAAAAAATACATTAGTATCTTAGTAAAACTGTACAAAACAATAAAAGTAAAAATAATAAATAACTTTTACCCATCACCCTCAAGGACTATGATGACCCTGCCATATTCATCATAATGCACCTCCTCGTTATCATCAACATCACCATTCAAAGCATGTATATCGGAGGCATATGTGAAAGGTGTAGGGGGTCAGAGCTAGTATCTCGCAGGCGAAGGCCTGTAATAGATGGAGTCCCAGATGAAGATGGTTGCAAGCCCTGGGAGTGCGAGCCCTGAGAGTGCGACATAGCTATATGGGCCGCAAGTGGATGTGACACGAATAGATGTGACCCGAGTGGTTCTGACACGGATGGCTGTGATCCATGTAGATATGGCATGGATCGATGTGATCCATGAGATGCTGATGGATGCAATCCATGTGGTAGTGAGACAGGTGGACTGTATGTCAGACGTACTGTCCTATGGCCCTATAAAGAAAGACCTGGCGTCTGCACGAAGGTGTAGGGATGGTGATGTTGTGGCAGCTTAGAATAGCCATGGGGTGGAGGCGCAGACATAGGCATAGGCACATGCATCTGTGAAGAGGCATAAAGGGATTGAGTAGTATCTTCTACCCTCCTCTTTAGTTTCCTAGCCTTTTCTCAACCCCGAGAACCAGTAGGATTACTGTTACCTCGACCCTTGCCTGTCATCTGCATAATATAATACATAGTTAGATTAAAAAAGAAACTAGCTATAAACGAGAGTTATTAAAGAAACCAACTTTTTAAAGCTCATCGACGTATAGTTACTTGTCCGATAATTCTTCTTCCTCACCATTTTGAGCTTCATCAGTTGATTCTTCCTCCTTGTTTTCTATCATTCTTACTTCATTTATATCAACTTCTTCCAATATGTGTTCAGAATGTTCCAAATCATTTTCTAAAACTTATCCCACTATTTGGTGAACACTGGAGATATCGTTTTGATATGCAACATCTAACACATTCTCGACTTATACCCTACCCACAGTCTTAGTTTTTATTACAACCCACCAATCAGACTTATTCCGCCGCAATGGATAAGGAGCATAATACACTTGCCTAACGTTATGTGCAATTATGAAAGGATCATAGCGATCATACTCCCTCGTATGATTAACCTCAATTATATTGTATTGATTGTGTACTCTTGTACCTCTTGTTGGATGGGGGTCAAACCACTTGCATCTAAAGAGTATCAATTTCTTAAATTGCCAACCTGTATATTCTAGTTCTATTTCTTTGAGCACACCATAATAATCAATATCTCTATCTTGGTTGTCATCACTACCTTCAACCCACACCCCACTGTTGTTGCTATTTTTATATTTAGAGCAATCCTCTGTATGAAACATTTAACCATTCACAATGTACTAAGACATTGTTGTGACCTCAACCCCAGGTCCCCAAGATACATTTTTCAAAAATTGATTTACACCATTATTTGTATCATTTACCTACTAATCGTTAAAAAAAATCACAAGTTACCATAACTTCCAAACATTGTTTACCTACATAGTGTTACAATATTTTAAGGAGAAACTTACAAATTGGTTGAACCACGTATCAAATCTCGTATATACAACATCATGGCCAAATTGACCCACAAATTGACTGTGACGCATCAAATATTTTTAGTAGTTGCATTGAGATGTATTCACAGTAATTTTTAGATTTTGATAACTACTAAATCAATACTTACATGAGACATGGTACAACTTCGGAACAATTTAGCTACACGTAAAGTGTAGCTGACTTGTACGGTGAAGATTATCCTTCTAATACGGCAACTCCCAAAATATACTCTGTTTTTTCCAATTATGAGTAATACCGTATCCGGGGAATCTATAAGGTGGAGGTTCAGTAACTTTACTGAAGTTTTGGACCCTCTCCCAAATTTCCTCACCTGAAAATATCGGAGGTGGAAAATCATATTCCATTTTATTCTTTTTGAACGCATCTTTCATCCTTCTAAACTCATGATCAGGAGGCAAGAATTGGCGATGATAATCAAACTATATTTCAAAGTGTGCGCTTTACTATTTTCCATGCAGTAAGGACAAGCTAGCTTCCCAGCAGCCATCCACCTAGACAACATTCTATATGCAAGAAAATCGTTAATTGTCCACATCAAATTAGCATGCAAAATAAAATTCTGCTTGGTTGATATGTCATATGTTTCAACACCATCGTACCACAATTGTTTTAGCTCATCAATCAAAGGTTAAAAATATACATCAATCAAACTTTTCAGATTACGTGGACCGGGGATAATACAATTTAAGAATATATATGGACTATTCATGCATAACTCGGGTGGTAGATTATAAGGTATAAAAAAGACAGGACAACATGAATATGGTGTGGCAGATACAGAAAAAGGCATGAAGCCCTCCGCACACAGACCTAATCGAACATTCCTTGGTTCACTAGCAAAATCTGGATATGTCCTATGAAAGTGCTTCTAAGCTTCTCCATCTGAAGGAAGACACATAACACCATTTGGTCTTCAAATTTCAAAGTGCCATCTCATATGAGGAGCAGAACGCATCGACGCATATAACCTATTTAACCTAGGTATAAGAGGTAAATAATGCATCGACTTGATAGCAACCATATTCCCACT
The DNA here is from genome assembly GCA_026770625.1 of Nicotiana glauca. Taxonomy (NCBI): domain Eukaryota; kingdom Viridiplantae; phylum Streptophyta; class Magnoliopsida; order Solanales; family Solanaceae; genus Nicotiana; species Nicotiana glauca. Next base: position 157,237 of record MU748716.1, read on the forward strand.
GGAAAGCCTCTTGAAACGAGGCTTTTCGCAAAATTTACAACTGTCCAAACCTGCATCATCTTTATAATATAACATGCAACCATCTTCACAACAATAAATTCTAATTGAGGAAAGTCCTAACTTCAAAACTAATCTCTATGCCTTGTAGAAACCACCGGGTAATTCGATATCAGGGTCAACTAGTTCATGCATAAGGTCAATAAAAGAGTGCATGGCTCCTTGAGTAATATTCCAATCAGATTTCATACCGAGTAATCTAACTGCAACAGACAACTCAGAGTTCAAACTTCCGTTACGTAGTGGACGACTATCTTCCTGTAAAGCTTCATAAAAACCTTTTGCGTCATCATTAGGAGTTTGTCCAATATTTTCATTGGGTTCACCCCCTAAGTGCATCCCAAAAGCCTCCGCAACCATATCATGAATTCTAGAATCACGATTTGTATTCTCCACCGACCTACTACTTTCACCCATAAACATGTTATGAAATATCACATGGCTACCATCGATCTCTCCATGACTAGTCCACACAAAGAAAATAAGTACTGACTATTTTGACCAAAATAGCGGCCAAAGTTGGTCGCCAGCTTCTGACCGTTTGACCAGATCGCTATTTCTAAACAAAATTAAATTAGTTTTATTTCAATATATATATATATATATATATATATATATATATATATATATATATATATATATATATATATATAATATAT
>MU748716.1:158196-172454 GCA_026770625.1 Nicotiana glauca
TTCTAAACAAAATTAAATTAGTTTTATTTCAATATATATATATATATATATATATATATATATATATATATATATATATATATATATATATATATATTAGCTATATTCGATGTAATATTAGCTAATACACTTATACTTAGTACATAGTATAGCGTAAGTATATGAATTATATATATTTAAGCTATATTCGATATAACATTACCTAATACACTTATACTTAGTGCATAGTATAGCGTAAGTGTATATATATATACACACACACACACACACGCACGCACGCTTCATTGTACTATTCATCCCTTGTATTACAAAAGTGTTAACGGCTACCATTTATATTATTTATTTAGTAAATACAAAAGTGTTTTTTAATTTTGACCAATGTTGACCTAAATAGCGACCAAATTTAGTCCCTAAATATACATAATTTTAAATTAGCGACAAAAGTTGGACGCTAAATTTAAATCAAATTTATTTGTCTTTCATATAATATTTAAAATATTAATATTATTGTGAAACGTTAGAATTGGGTCTCAGGTTAGCGACCAAAGTTGGTCTATATTCTACTGAGCGACCAACTTTGGTCACTAAAGTTGAATTATATCGATTTATATTTTATAATTTTTTTAAATAAAATTACAATTATTAAAATTTTATAACTGGGTGTAGAATTAGCTACCAAAGTTGGTCTCAATCACTTTACTCTTTATATAGCGAACAACTTTGGTCGCTAATTTTAAATTTTATTTATTTCTATTTTATAATTTTTTTAAATAATATTATAATTATTAAAATTTAATAAGTAGGTCCCCTTAGGCGACCAACGTTGGTCGCTCATCTGAGTAATTTTTTGACCAAGCAAGTCTGACCAGTACGGTCAACAGTTTAACAAAATTTTCGACCAAGTATCGACCAATGTTGGTCGCTAATTTATTTCAAATTATTATTTTATTATTTTCACCAATTTAGCGACCAACTTTGGTCGCTTTTCTTGACAGACCAACTTTAGTCGCTAAAGTTTGGTCGCTTTTTGCAGGAATTCTAGTAGTGTAAATTACGGAAACCGGGAATGTCTCACACCTTTTCCCGGATTAACATAATTCCTTACTGGATTTCTGTGTTTTGCAGACCGTAAAACAGAGTCAATTTTCCTCGATGTGGAATTTCAAATAAACCGGTGACTTGGGACACTATAAATTATTCCAAGTGGCGACTCTGAATTGAATAAAATAATCCCATTTTGATTATGTCACTTTAATTGAAAAAATTCCCCTAATCCCCTTGGAAAAAAGGAAGTGTGACAGTGGGAGAACATAATTTGTAGATTTGGGATACCAAAAGAGATAGCCTATAGCAACAAGCCACAATTTATAGGCGCAAAGGTCACAAAGATTCTTAAAGACTTGAAAATCAAAATGATCACATCATCACCATATCATCCATGGCAAACGGTTAGGTAGAATCAACAAACAAGGTGATTATACAAAATCTCAAAAAGAGATTGGAACCCGCTAATGGTAAATGGCCCGAAGAGCTTCCAGGTATAATATAGGCATACCAAACAATGGCCAAATCGAACACGGTGTAGATCCTTTCTTTCTTATGTACGGGGCAGAAGCCCTGATCCCGATGGAAGTAAAAGAGCCTACCTTGAGGTATTTTCAGGCAAGCGAAGAAGCAAAAAATGAAGCAATATTAGTCAATTTGGAGTTGCTCGATTGTTTTCCATGAAAATGGTAACGACAATTAAATTTGTTGTAGGGGCTCTAAAAATGCATGATTTTTTTATGCTAGTTGTTAGAGCAGTTGATGCTAGATATATAAAGTTAAAAGATGAAATATGAACTAAAACGGGGTTGTGATTAAACCAAGGGACCTTGCTGTCCGGACCTCGAATTGGCCGATGAAGGGCCACGAGGTCGATGCCTGGGCTCGGGCTCGAGCTATCGAGGGTAAACGGGAAAGGAATAACAGTTAGAATGTACTTAATGGAGGCTCTTTATGGCCAATGATAAGAGATAAATGAAGGCGGTATCCTCGAACAAGTAAGTTATAGTGAAAAGAGAGATGTTATTGATATAATCTCGAGTTGTTGGAGCAAGACACTTTACAAGGTGCTAGGGATCCGCCTTATATAGGAGGGGAGAATCCGACATAGTACAAGGGTGCATTAATTATAAAGAACACGGGATGGGACAACTGACTAGCTCCATGATATAGGCACAGACCAACCCTACAATAGTCTGGACAAACTCAGTTGGTCCCGACTACATACCTTGAAGGCTCCCAACGCCCAATGGGGTTTCGGGCCAACATTGCCGCCAAGCAGGGCGTCGGCAGATCTCGGGAAAGGATACTTGATCCGTGGTCTTAGAGCCTCTGAGGTGACTTTCTGTAATTCTTGTTATCGAGAAATTGGCTCCCCGATTTCACCGTATACATTGATGAACGCAGGGACTTGGCGCATATAAGAATGACTGCCTAAAAGAGGAGAATAGAGAGATATTACAATCAAAGATCCAACATTCGTTATTTCAATTTAGGAGGCTTAGGTAACTGTTAGACCTACCCGATCACCCTCGACAGCTCGTAGCCGAGCTCTGGCATCAACAGGTTCGAGGCCCCGATTAACTAGCCTATCAGTTTGATTATCACTCTATCTTTAGCCTTATTTCGTTTCTGAGTCTCACACATCTAGCATCAACTCCTTAACAACTAGCATAAAACTAGATCATGTATTTTTAGAGTCCCATCAACAAATTTAATTATTATTACCATTTTCATGGTAAACAGTTTGGCGCCCACCGTGGGGCTAAAATTAATAGTGATTATTTCCTTGCGGGTTTCATTACACAATGCAAGTTATCTTTCACATCTTTTCTTGTCCAAGATTTTCGATTTCAGGTCGAAATGTCTTGCTCGGTAAATAGAGTTGGAAAAGACAACCTTGAAAACCACGGAGAAAATGGTGTGGCTGATGCAATTGTTGGTGTGTCACCACGAAACCTCGAGAATGCAGTGGGACCAATTCCAGTGGATGTGAGTTCGTGCGATGCATAGCAGTTCGATTAATGCTCACACACCAACAGGAAAATACACCAAGGAGCTCCGAAAACCAAACCAGCAAAAAATAGGAGGTTAGCCTTCATGTTATTTTTGAAATGTTGCAGGCACAACAGCTGGCTATCGCTCAGATGTGAAGCCACCAGAAAACTCCTAGCATTGTAGCACCTGGAACAGCTCCCCCAACCGTACAGGTACCAGAGAGATCGAGCAATAAGGGGTCGATAGCCGATCCTGCCATAGTAAAAATGCTCGAGGACCTCACTACAAGGATCGAATCGGGCAAGAAAATAATTGAAGCCAACAATAAAAAGGTCGAGACTTACAACTCCAGGGTCGACCAAATTCTAGGGGTGCCTCCAATCTTGAAAGGCGTGGACTCGAAGAAGTTCATATAGAAGCTTTTCCCACAAGAAGCGGCCCCAAAATACATTCCGAAGAATTTCAAAATGTCAGACCTTTAGAAATATAAAGGTACCTCGGACCCAAATGAGCACGTTAGTGCCTACACCTGTGCAGTGAAGGTCAACCACATGAAGGATGATGAGATTGAGTCCATCCTGCTAAATGATGTGGTATCATAACTTGGCCCCAAACTCTGTAGACTCGTTTATGATGCTGGTAGACTCCTTCATAAAGGAACATGACGGGCCCATCAAGGTGGCCACGAGGAAATATGACGTCTTCAAAATCAAACAAAGGGAGAATGGAACTACCACTGATCTCCGATGACTGGGCAGTGCAGGCCTTCACCCAAGGTCTGAAAAAGCGAAGCTTAGTGGCTTTGAGGCAGTTGAAAGAGCATCTGGTCGAGTATCCTATCATGACCTGGTCGGAGTCCACAACCGATACAAGTCAAAAATCAGGGTTGAAGATGACCAGTTGGGAGCTCCCTCGGGCTTAGTATATCCAAGCAGGCTCTTACTAAAGGAGCCGAAGCCAAACAAAGAAAAGTATCATCCATATACCAAAGATAGAAGGAACGCCTCGAGGCGCAACCAACCTCGCGATGATCGAAGGGTAGACCGAGCACAGAATCCTCGGGGATTGATCAACAGAGCCAAGTTTGATAGAAATGCGGGGCCAATTGAGGCACCTTGTTTATCAGAATACAACTTTAACATCGATATATCAGATATCATGTTCTCCATCAGTAAAATCAGAGACACTAGATGGCCCAGGCATGTACAGTTGGATCCTTCACAAAGGAACTACAACTTTGTATGCAAGTTTCATAACATACACGGACACAAGACTGAAGATTGCCAGCAACTCTAGGAGGAAGTGGCCCGGCTACTTGACAATGGTCACCTACAAGAATTCCACTACGACCGAGCTAAAAATCAGTTTCGAGAAAGAGAAACAACAAAAAAGAATAAAGTGGATAAGTTGCAACATGTCATCCACACGATCTATTACGACACGCCCTCGGTTGTATCCTAATAAAGGACTGTGTCCCGTCCACCAAACGAACGCCAAGGTCCAAAAGCGCCATGGCCACCGAGGTATAACCATCCCCCTTTTTTCATTTTGTATTTCCGGTTAACCTTTGTGCAGGTGCCCGATCAAAGTAGTCGAAGTGCCGAACCAACTTGAATAACTTAAGGTTTCAAAGCATCCATTGCACCTTTTTCCTTCGGTCGAGTTTTTATCCCGTAGAGGGTTTTACCGACAAGGTTTTTAACGAGGCAAAATCCACATGCTACCTATGGATGACTCGGCAAGTATTCCAGGCTTCTTTTACAATCAACCTCGAACACAAGAGGGTATCCTCCCCAGAAAGTCATCCACTCCGAAGAACCAAGAAATGCCAAATGTGGTCCCAATAGGAAAATAATGTACCGGGCAAAACGGTCGAAGCGAACCGTGCCCACACAGTCGGGCCCCCAACGGCAAAAAAAATGCATACTTTTGCTAAGAGATCAAATATTACCATTTGTCAAAGAATCTCAAAAACGATTCCTCCATCAAAACTGTCATGAATACTCGAAGACTGGCATCAATAATTCGGCACCCGTATGACCTTAGGGCCGGAACTCCAAACTCATAAGTCCTCAATAAGCCAACATGAAAATCAAAACATCTTAAAGGCCTTAGTGCCCCAAACACTCGGGGACTGGTGTCAAAATCTCAAAAATCGCATGACCTCAGGGTCGGAATCTCCAAAATCATAAGCCCTCAATGAGGAATACCGAGCTCACGAGTAACAAATCCTGATCCAGAACAACCTTGATAACTTGAAGACTATCGCCAATCGCCATTCATTAAAAAACCCGAGGCCATAAAACCCCGAGTGGGAAGACTCGATTTCGTAAGACCTACGTAAGGCAACAACAAATCTATAAGACCTCAAGCAAGGCATGAACCATACTTGTACCAAGTATCTAAAAACTATAAGACCTCAAAGGCATGAAAATTTTTTATGACATTAATACAGGTGTAAAATCGACCCCAAAATTAACGCTATATATCGAACTTGTAAGACCCTAAAATGCATAACCTCGATATAGACGCCTAAACTACTTCATTCAGGATCAAAATAGCTAAGGCCAAGATTAAATGATGATGGTCATAAGGTTGTACCAGCCAAGCTAACGCGACTCAGGGACGGCCAACCGTCACTACAAAATCACAGGCCTTCAATTACTTTGAATCTACTTCGAAAAGAACCGGTTAAACAGGCTACCCCCCCCCACATAATAAAAAGAGCTTCGACCATGTAAGCTCCACATCTTTGCCTTCGATATACTCAGCCTCCGAGCCAAACCTCCCAAGGTGCTCGATCATCACCACGAAATGACTCAAAATTGAGGTTCTTCCCGAACCAACAATGGTTCAGGAAATAAGTACTTCAAAAAGTCCTTAACAAGGGGAAAATAAAGCCAATAAAAGGTTGCTTCGACCTGAAGAATAAGAGCCATTATCGCCAGCTTACATTAAAAGGCCGCATCAGTCCAAGGCGTAAGAGCAATTGTCTCCAACCCACACAAATCTAACAACCTGAGGGTCAATTAAGCTCGAGTCAAAACCTAATTCAGAGACTGAAACCAAAATAGTTAACTACATATGCCTAAGAAGGCATAAGAGCCATTGTCTCCAGTCCGCATAAATTTGAAACCTTGAGGGTCGATTGAGCTCGAGTCGAAACCCAACTCAGAGACTGAACCTAAAATAGTTAACTACATATGCCTAAGGGCAAGAGCTTGAGATCCATTGTCACCAACATATACTAAAAGGTCTCTTTGACCCAAATATTAAGAGCAATTGTCGCCAACTTACACTAAAAGGTCGCTTCGACTAAAAACATAAGAGCTATCGTCGCCAATCCAAAGCTTAAGGGTCAAATGAGTTCATGACAAAACCCGACTCGGAGACTGAACCTAAAATAGTGAACAAAAGAGGTAACGACAACCAAGCACGCAAAAGCCCATGGGCCAGTCTAACGAGCCCCATGGACATATCACAAATCTAAGGATTTCTACCGACTCAAAGGCTGAAATCTCTACAAGCAAAAACCTAGGAGATACAAAATTGCGAGTTTCCCCCTTATACATACATGTGATAAAATACAAGCTCTATTTACAAAATACTATGAAAAGCTCTATACACAGAGCAAAAAATAAACATCCCCCTTTTTGGGACACTTTCCCAGTAGCACCGTCCTCGCCATCTTCAGCATCGGACAGAAGGAACTTGGCATCGTACTCCTCCGCCTTGACGTGCTCGATATCTTTCTAAATATCGAAGACCCTGGATGAATTTCCTCAAAACTTTCCCTCCAAGATTTTCACTTCGCATACTCTTTATTACTGCTCGCATGATGGAGTGTTTTCCTCAGCTCGGCTCTAGCAATGGAAACACTCCTAAAATAGGCTATCATTTTTTGTTTGCCCTAGCGTTGGTCATTACACCCTTGGCCCAGGCATTTACCACGTTGGCCCTCGCCTTTGAAAGCTCAGACTCGAGCCGCGCGATTATGTTTGTTCGTACAGAATCATTCGCATGAGCGGCCCAGATCTGCACCTCAAGGGTGGAAACTTTAGCCAAAGCGCTCTCCTTGGCCGCAACTTGGGCATATACATGAGCATGCATCCCGTTAAACTCACGGTTGGCCCAGCCAACTTCACCCCAAAGTCGTTCTAGTTCCTCCATCTTGCTCTCCAACTTGGATATCAAAACATTAATCTCCAAGGACAAAAAAAGGAGCATACATCAACATGAATTACAGGATACCTGTCTTACGAGGGGGCTCTCACAGCCCTGGCTCCAATCTGCCTCACGCCGCAGGGATACCAGCTTGCTTTCCTTTCTCGCACAAACAAGCTTAAAGGACTTCTCCCTTTACGAAACATCCCACAACCTAACCTCATAGTGGAGCAGCTCAAACTTAAGCTTGTCAAAGGCCTGCGAAAGAAAATCCAATGAGAAAGGAAGACTGTGAAATCGAAGTAATCCCATACCGGCTACCAAATCTTACCATAAAGCCAAGCCACTGAGCCTCGCAAAAGGCTGAGCCTATGTCCGATGGCTTAGTGTTCCCTGAAGTGCCTTCGGCATGAACTAAAGGAGGCAACATACGCTCATCGCCTTTCGAAGCACCCTCAGTAGAAGCGGGGAATGTTCTTTCAAAAATGGAAACCTCCAAAACTGGATGACCATTAAAGTCGCCTATTTTAAACCACCGAGAAGGACTCGCCCCGCTCCGAGCCTCCTCAAACCTCGCAAAACCTTTTCATTTATCATCGACCCTCAACCAAGAAGTCGACAGTCCCTCCTCCTTCCCTAAAGGGAACGGCCTCGTCTCGAAAAAATCTCCAACACATGTGGTGATCAAGTTAGTACAAGTTTGTACATCAAAAAGAGAAGCACCATTCTGAGGAAATAAGTCACAAAATGTCTACCATGATGCTTTGCCTCCCATCTCCCCTTGTACAGGTCTCGCCACCTGTGCTTATCATAGGTCGAACAAGCTGCCAACTTACAACATCATTCAGCCAAATCAGGGACCTTGTTCAGTAACCAAAGAGTCGCTACAAAAAATGAAATAGGAAAAAAGTTGTTATGGAGACCACCTCCAGTCAAAGTGATAAAAAAACAAGTACGGAACTTATGTGTGGGAAAGGGAAAACACTCTCCCGGAATGATATTGACCATTCGAGCTCGGACTAACTGGCTCATCAATCCCCGATCCTCATCCTCATCCTCATCACCATTATATGCAGAAGATCGGGTGGATCGACGCTGCAGAGTATTCAAACCTCGATATCGCAATTGCCGATATAGCCTCACAAGGTGGATAAGCATAAATTCGAGCACTGCTTTATCTGCAAAGTATCTTATATTGTGCACTATCTTCCAAAGGGATAGGTGAGCCTGCGCCGAGGTAACCCGATATCTCCGGCAGAGCTCAAACACGATCCGTCGGGGGGACCCAACGTAAAAGCATGCACATGATGCTATCCTCGGAGGAAGGTACTTGTAGTACCACACCTTCTCCCATCCGCAGTCTTTTCTGATCATTTCAAGATGTTCCACCCTTACTGATGAGAAAAACCTTGACACGTGCTCTCGATGTCGTTGAATGTTGTGAGGTCTCTCTAATGTAAAGTCCTTCCCCGAGGAAAAGCACCTCAAGGCCTGCTCAATAAGTGCCAACGGCATACCACCGACCGTACACGAAATCGAGATGGAACTCCACCCACCTTGGTAAGTGGATGTCAATATAGGAACCATGGTTGCAATAGAATAAGCGGAGACCGAGATAGATTTGGGCAAAGGTTTTAAGTTGAAGCGACAGAAGAACTAACGCAAAGCACCAACTTTTATGGTATAGATGGTTACTCAAAGCGACAGAATCTCCACTTAAGGAGCAAATGAAAAAATATATAGCCAAAGCGGCGGGTTCTCGCCTACCCAGAGGGACAATTAATTCTGGCCATGCTAGCGTTACCTTTTTCTTAGGAAATGTACTGGCAGGACCACCCCGGGGTCCCTTTATCGAATTCCATGAGTGCTGCTATCCCGCAAGACTCGAGAGGTATTGAGACATCAAGGGTTTCTCACTAATCACAAACATCGGCCCCAAAGAGCTGATGCTAAAATTCAAAGGATAACTCTGCAAGAGCAATGAAATATAAAATATAGGAAAGCTCAGAGCAGAAAAAACCCTTATGTATTGCCAAAAATATGTGTACATGGGGTGTATTTACAAGACTCATTCCCTTGGGAGTATGTACATGGAATGAAAAAAGAAAAAGAGCAAAACGTCAAGGCCTACTCTTTATCACCATTATCTTTTATACCATCTCCGGTATCCTCATCAGGGGCGATTAATAGGGCCGACTCTCTCTCTAAAACTCGAGCCTCCTTAATATTGGCTAAAAGGTCGACATCTCCGGCTTCGATCTCCTCCATGGCTTTCTCTCATCGCCTTTGCCCTGGCGTGTTCGATAGCTCGAGCCAGTTTCTGCTCGACCTTTATCGATATATCACGAGCTACTTTATTCCCCGTGGTTGCGTCTGTCAGATAAGTAGCAAAATTTCCTTCGATCTCGAACTTATCCACAACCAGCACAGTAATCTCCTTTCGAGAATTCTTGAGAAGATCATGGGTCACTGCCAACTCCGAGATTGCTACCTTGCTCTGCTTCCTCAATATGAGGATCTCCATATTCAGCCGCCCAATCTACAAGTCTTTTTGGTAGACATGCAAAAATCAAAGGTAAGACAGCTGGTGTCGAACTAAAGGAGTAAAGGTCAAGTTTGTGCAAGGCAAAATACCTTCTAAGCAAGATCAGCCTTCTCCCCGAGCACTCCCTCAAAAGTAGATCGAAGCTCGCCTGATTATTCCTCCTTTAGGGCAGAATAGGCCTCTGACTCTTGTAGTCTCTAGGAAAGCCTGGCAAGCTCCTGTGAGCACGTGATTTTTTTCCTATATATGAATTATTCCCACAAATTCAAATAAAATGATTTGTTCTTTATTTTCACATTTTTTGTGCATTTTGGTGTCATTCTTTGATAATTGTTTGCATTTTTATTCATGCATGTTAAGCCATATGAAAATACCAAAATATGCATTTGTATTTAGGATTTTAAATTTCATTTTTAGTGTTAACTGGGTATTGATTTGTTTTAGAACAAAATTTAAAGAAATTCACAAAAAATAGTTCCTAGGAAAATTTAATTGATAATTGATTTTAAATAATTTTAGAAGTTAAATAGTTTAATTAGGTTTTGTTTTGATTTTTACAAAATCAGAAAAAATACAAAGTAAAAATACAAAATACAAAAAATGGAAATGAATGCAAAAGTAAAAGAAATAAAAAGAAAAAAAAATCAAAGAGAGAAAACAAGTAAGTAAATTTTGGGCCAAAATATTTCAGCCCAAAGCAAAGACACCCACGCCCAGGCCCAATAAACACCCCCTGAAACCCGGTCAGCCCAAGACATTTTCCTTAGTTTAATTAAAATGTCTGAATTCCCCCCCCCCCCCATATTAACCTAGTATTTCCCCTGTATTATCTCTCTATCTCCTTCATCGATTCTCCAGCGCCGACAGGAGAGGTTTCCTCCATTCTTGACGGTGACCGGCGTCCAATGGTTTCCAAAGTAACACCAAAAGCCTTGTCTCCTTTCCTTCATGACACGTCCGCTGCTTGTTTCACTCAACAATCACCAGAACTCCTCAAATGTTCCAAACCCTAGCCGCTGCCCTCGTTTCCTCCGGTGGCGGCGCGCCTCAAATCACCCCAAAATTGATATCCCAAAGCCACCAGACTTCCCTCATTGCAAATCCATCGTTCCCTTCCTGAAAACAAGTCCAGCATTTTTTAGATTTCAAATCCGAGGTTCGTCGGGTCCCGGTGAAGAACAAGCGGGTGGTATTATTCAGGGAATTAAATCGAAGGTCCTTGTTGTTTCTGTCCGGGTTTTCGTTATGTATTTCTTCTATCCCATTGTTATAGTGTAATTTCTTCTTTCATTCCTCTTCTTTTGTTTTCTTCTGATTATTTGCGCGGATTCTAGTTTGTTCTTGTGTTTGTAGGTTAAGTCATGTAGACCAAAATGGGTTACTAAATCAATATTATAATCTGTTGAAACCTTCAAGTTTACAAATAAAAGTTTCTTGCCATAATAGCCTAAGTCAAATTATATTATTAATTTCTTGGTTGTTTCTTTGCTGATTGGTTTTGTACTGATGATTGATGATACGAACCTGAGATTAATACATAATCCTTGATTATAGGTTTAGGGTTTAAGTTTTCTTTTTCAATCGACAAGGTCTTTTCTCATCTGAATGGTTGTTCTTTGTAGTAAATTAATCCTATTTTACCTTAGGTTTAATCTATGTTCTGTTAGTTGGTTTAATCCAATTGATTATTGGTAATTAGACTGGTGATGAGATTAACTTTAGGAATTGTTTGGATTAAGTCGAATTTTAGCTCTGTTGAATAATTGATTGTGGTCAAGGTAATGGGTTGGTCATTTTAGGGTAAATAGCAAGGAACTTCAAGGGTAGGTCTGATAGCAATTTTAGGGAATCTCAGGGTTAGTTTGGGCATAGGAAAAGGGTAGATTTATTAAAAATAGTAAATTTCAGAATGAAGTGAGGGTAGTATAGGAATTGTAGTGGGTATAGAATCTTCTAGAATGGGCCTTAATGTAGATTTCAATAAAATAAGTGTAGTAACTTGTAGTACAAGTCAGAAAAATAGAGGGTTAAAAAGAAATAAAGTAGGGACTGACGAGCAAAATAAAAATTTGAAGTGACACCCTAGAATTTTTCTATAAATAGGCATTCATTTGCCTTGTTTTGCAAGTTTGGAACCCAATTTTTCCCCCCCAAAATCCCCTCAATCCCTGCAGAATCTGAAATTAAAAATTCAGATCTGAACTACTTAGATTTTAGCTTTCTTCATATAGAAAAACCAAAAAAAAACAATAAAAAACAGGCAGAAAAATCCAAATACTTTTACATTGAGATTTCATGTAGCTTCCTAGTTAGATTTTGAATAACTTGAGGTCAAATGAGTTTGTTTTTTCGATTGCTGAAAGTTTCAAAGTTTCCTGGGCTGTTTTGAGTTAAATCTGGAATTGTTGTAGATTTCTATCCATCACTGCTGCTAAAATTGCTTGTTGCTTATCCTTGCTTTCCCTTTTTCATCCTGTTTCCAGGTATATTATCAGGCTCAAGTTGTGAGGATCATTTTGAAGTTTAAGTGATGAAATATATATATGCGTGTTTGAATTCTATGTTGCTATTCATTTAAATAATTAAACCTTAGTACTGATGGTTTATTGAGTCATTCGATACTTGCTTCAATTTGTATTAACAAAGTTGTGAACTCTATTATTAGGACTGTTATATGGACTGTGTAAAAATTGTAATAAATGCCAGACAATTGAACTGGAAATGTACTCTTTAAGCCTGCATTAGTTTATTCTATTTTGCTCGCTATTACTGGTGAAGATAGGAGAGTTTATTTAGCACAATGTCCCTGAATTGAAATCAGGAATTAGCCATAACCTCTGAAATGATCTTAAAAGTCGTAGTTCATTTTAAGTAGGTGATTTATAGAAGCTAACTCCAGGTAGTTCCATTTCATTAATATTGATAGCTCTTCATAGTGATTAATTAGAGGTATAATTGAAGTTATATGACAAAATTAGTATCAACATATGAAAATGATATTTGATTGAGTTACAGAAATAAGATTTGAAAATTGTCATGGTGGGAATGATGTTCCAACAAAACTGTTAGTTCTTATTTTTTTTAAAAGAAAACATAATTCAATCTCTGATTTAAAATTTGGAATAGCCAACGCTGCACTTTGATTACTCATCTTACTATTGTAGTTGTTTTAAATTCTAACGTTGTGGGATGTTTTATGACTATACATTTTATTCGTCTTTGTTTGGTATATTTGATCACGACGGTTTGAACTATTGAGTCCATAGAACTGGGCCTATTTCTCAAAGGCCCCAAAAATGGCTATAAGCCAAAAGGCTCATTTTTGTTGTTAAAAAGAAATTATCACATTCAGAAATACAAGAAACTAATTCATTAATATAAAATTGGATTTCTAATTAGGTAGCAGGTTCAAGCTAAAAGGGTCTTTACTTTTGTTTGAATCCGGACTTGAATTTGAAATCCGAATTTATATTTGTAAATCAATTAACCCTTAGAGACAAATAACACAAAAATAGAAAATTTAGTTTGCTTTAAGTTGACCTTTAATAATAAAACGAGACGAGCCTCGCCAAATCGAATATATAAAAAAGCGGGGCCCTCATTAGTTACTTAATTCAAAAATACTTAGTATCCAGGATAGGACTTTTAGCGAATTTCACGGCCTTCCCAAAAGATAATAATACGTTAGTCGCTTTAGGCACGATTTTTAATAATCTTACCTTCCTAATACGGTGTGCATTTCATGTGACCCAAATCCAAATCCGAAAACATTGAATAAGAATGTGTCAAGGATCCGGGTGCATTTCATGTGACGTGATCCGAAAACATGTTCTTAAATGACGTTCACTTTCTTAAATAAAAAATAATAATTGTCAAAAGCGGTAAATAACTTTAAAATTGCACTATAGGTTTAACATGTATTAAAATTAAATATTTTAGCCAAATATAGCAATTGAGTGACCGTTATAGAACCACGGAACTCGGGAGTGCCTAACACCTTCTCCCGGGTTAACAGAATTCCTTACCCGGATTTCTGGTTCGCGACTGTTAAACAGAGTCAATCCCTTTCCTTGATTCGGGATCCGAACCGATGACTTGGGACACCATAAATCTCCCAAGTGGCGACTCTGAATCTTAAATAAAAAGAATCCCGTTTCGATTGTCCTTTAAGTGGAAAAACTCCTTCTTTATTATACCCTTCCCCGGGGTGTAGTAAAGCCAAAGCCTTAGCGAAAAAAGGAGGTGTGACAGCTCTGGCGACTCTGCTGGGAAAAAGAACCCAGAATTTCGGTTCAGGGTTCAAGAATTCGAGCTCAGTTAAATTATTATATTTGGCTTTATTTGATTTTGCTGCATGATCCATGATATACGTGCTAAATGTTTACGGCTTTAATATTTGTTGAATTGTATATAAACTGTCACGAATCCCTCCCTCTTTCTGAGTCTTCTACATCATGGAGAAGGGTGCACTTCGTGTAGCTTCTCTTCTGTTAGAGTCTTTTTCCCA